>VTPC01003575.1:0-29198 GCA_011009095.1 Ignelater luminosus | reverse complement strand
CCATTTTTTAGAAACTATCTAGCATTCAAGGATTTAGGTTATACGTTCGAAAATAATGAAAAGTGTGATTTCAGTACACTCGATCGAAACACACCTTTCTGTATGATTCATGTTTAGAGTCCTTTTTCAAATCAAAGCAGCGATAGTGAAGAGAATTAATTTGTTCCACCTTACTACATATTATTGTTCTTTCAAGTTCAATGGTAAATTGGTGTGTTAATCGATGGTAATCGAGGTTTTTAAACTATTTCTAATCACCTCTTTTTAAATGAGTAAAATTTATATTAATAAAGGTTTCATAATTCCTGGAATTTCTTGTTGAGGTAATTGAGTTTATTTCTAAAAAAAAAGAAGTAGTTAATCCTTGACCTTAACTGTTTGTTCCATGTTGTTTGAATAAATAAATATACATGATGTTGTCATCATAATATCTTTAATGCTTAAAAACACTCCGTTTTTTTGTAAAATACTTAAATAACTGCAAGAACAAAAGAATAAATGTGTTTGCTCAGGATCAAACAAGGTTGAATTGTTTTAAACAAGTGAATTAATTTTATGACGATTTTCTTATTACTTTTTAACTGAAAAGCATTTAATTTAAATCAAAATGAATGGGAAGAAGATTATAAAAGCGTTTCCTTATCGAAACAAAAAGGGCATGAAATTGTTAAAAGATTAATTAAATTCTAAAGCTTTCAATTATATTTTGACACCATTCTATTACTGAACTGTGTGTGAGCAGTAATTTCCATTGCTTGATTAAATACGTTTTAACTCAAATAGTATTGTTTACAATTGAAAAGAGTCCGTAACAGGATTAATGTTGTTCTGCTTCTTTCCGATTATTAAATGTGTTTGTATTTTATAAGGACGTAATTTAGAAAATTAATTTATAATACGGCTCAAAGGACCAGTACAGATGAGAGAATCTTAACAATAATTCTTATAATTTATGATTTACTATCTCATTAATTGTTACGATATTTATGTACCGTGTCATGCCATCAATTAAAATTTGATACGGGAAAATTGTATTGATTTTAATTAACTGTAACTTTCAAACAATTAGGATTTGCGATCGATGTAGTGGAACATACCTCAACGGCAGATCTGGTTTATAATTCAAATTTTAACTGCCTTGATGAATTTAATGACAAAGAGTTAGGCATTTCTACTCTACATATAAATAATGTTTTATAATCAAGATGCAATTGTAACTTGTTGTTAATCTGAAGGTTTCTAAGTATTATAGCTCCATAGCAACTCATCTATTTCACATCACGCTTATCCTACAAACTCTCACTCAACTTCAATAAAAAATATCTTCAAAAAATCGCATCAGTCTGGGTCTTTTACATCCAACAGATTTTAATTTTTCTGTCTTATCTGTCTGCGGACTTGCTGCTACTTTACCAATAGATCCGATTTCTGCGAAAGGCTCGATAGTGAAAACAATGTAATAGAACTTACCTATGAGGTGCACTTGATCTTTAAATTTGTCTCCGGGTCCACTCTCTAGAAAACTCAAATAAACTCAGACACTCGTCCAGTTTCCAGACTTGAAAACACCTCCCAAATGTATGTTCATTAGATTATCACATCCATAAATGGAAAACTCCAAAACAATTTGCAGTTACTCCTCCCTCCGAGCAAAGATTGTAATCTTGTCTTTAAGATAGGGTTGCTAAACATTCTAGTTTACTCAGACATGTTCTAGTTTATTGTAAATTTTGGAAAGCCAGTTTAAATCTTGATATTGTCTTTTGACCAAAACAACCCGACAAGAGGGAGGTCGCAAAAGGTATTGAATTTTAGATTTTGATACTTTGAAGGTCATTCTTTATGGAATATCAAAGAATGGAAATCTCAAATTTATGATTTTCTAGATGAATGATGTTTTTGACATGGTAAGGTAGAGATGATATTGTGATTATGGCGAGGTAGGTAATCGATCATTGAGTATTATAACGGATGACTAGAAAATTCAATTGTCAGGAGGTCATGAACTGTTAAAGTATACAGGGTGTTTACTAAATATGCGGCAAAGATTCGGGGGGTTATTCCTTGGGTTCTTTTAAGATTTTTTGTCCTTGGATGGTTTTCGGAAAGCTGCTTGTTGACTGCTGAACTTTCTCAAAAAATACCAGGGTTGTTTCTTATCGCATCACACTCCTCAATTATCCCAGTTCTTAAATCTTTTTCATTTTCCACTGGAGTAGTGTACATTAATGTTTTCAAATGGCCTCATAAATAAGAATCCAAGGGATTGAAGTCTGGGGATCGAGCGGGCCATAAATGAGGTCCACCTCGACCAATCCAGCGATCTTTGTATGTTGCGTTTAAAAAATCACGAGCAACCACACTAAATTGTGCTGGTATACCATCGTGCATACAGCACATTACATTTCTCGTTGCCAATGGCATATCCTCTAGAAACCCAGGTAGTGATTGTTCCAAAAAATTTCGATACATCTCGCCGGTAGGTCTTCCTGGTAGAAATACTGGTCCAATTAGCCAGTCAACCACAATTCCAATCCAAATATTTAATGAAAATTGATATTAAAAACGATCTTCAAGTACTTCATGTGGGTTATGGTTATTATGAAAGTTCCTAATTGCATTTCTGGAGAAATTTGCTTTATCGGCAAAAAGAATCAGCGCCATTAGTTGAGGGATTTGAACCAAAGTTTGCAGAAGCCATTGACAAAATGCAATAAGTTGAGGAAAATCAGGAGGATTGAACGCGCTGAATGTGGTATGGATACAAGCTGTTCTACTTCAAGGTTTTCCACACAGACTTACATTCAAAATACATTTCCTTCCAATTCTACCGTTGTTACTGCTGGCCTTCGTGGTTCTCCATTTCGTTTAAATGTGATTGTTTCATGAAAACGTTAATGAATACTTTGGAAAGTTTCTCTATCAGGAATATGACGTTTGGAAAATTGTTCACTGTACAACCGCCTAGTCTAACGAATTCGCATTGCCAAGTCCATACATAAAATGCATATCTGTCATCTCAGTGTTCGTATAGCCATTCATATTAGAAAGCTTCACTAACAACAGTTTAAGTATTAAACGAAAAAATTTTGAAAACTTTCACTATGGAAACGGTAACAAGTCACAATGGAAACGTATTTCTGGACGTATCTTCTACTCCGTAGGCCCAGTGCAGTACACTGTAGGTTTACTTTACTTTTATCGCCCTATATCTTCGAAACAAAGCGTCTTTCCGAAAATCATTCAAGGACAAAAAATTTTTTAATTAATGCAAGGAATAACCCCCTGAATTTTTGCCGCATGTTTAGTAAACACCCTGTATATTGGCTTTACATAACCTAGAAGTGTAAAAATTTTAATTTACAGCGAGTAAAACCTACAAATGTCAATACGTCAATTTGAAGTTTTTCAACAGCTTTGTGGAACTGAAATTCTTTGAATCACGTGTTGTCTATTTACACATTAAGGGTGTGTTTCTTTGAATTACTTGAATGAACGAATAAATGGACATTCTTTCTGTTTGACTTCACTTATCTTCTGATGACTCGTTAAAAGATTGCACCCGTAGCATAAATAGGTTCAATCAGCTGGTTTCAGTTGACTTTTTTATTTTTTTCTCTTTCTTGAGATAGTCAATAATAGCCATTGCAGATGTTCAATCACTTCTACGACTGCTTACTATTCTTTTTTGTGTTTTCTGTTTTCTGTCCGCACCTATCTTGAACCTCAACCTTTTATAAGCCCCACATTCTTCCAGGAGGTAAAAAGACGTTTCATTTCTACATTTAGAGCATATCGAGTCTCCTCCACGCCTGTCTTCTGAAAGTGCAGTGGCTCGGGAGGACCTCCAATAAAAGGCTTAGGGTTATCCGGCTCAGACCAGTTTAACTTTCACAAGTTTAAACTGGCTTTATGGTCTTTCACCTGGCGACAAGCACTGCCCATTCGTTCAACCCTTACGAGACCTGTTGTCTTGATATTTCCAGAACGGGTTCCTGCTATGCCCGGGAACCCAGATGAGGCTAACTTTTTTTGTTCTGGCAAGCTTTTTTAAACATCTTGTTCTGGTAGCTATAAAATAAAGTTGTCGGCGCAGATATAAATCTTGCTCCACTTTCTTTGCTTTTTCTGTGTGTGGCGTAAGCTTCCTCCTGAAAGACTGGTTTGTTCTTCCAATCCTGTTGGAAGCTGACTTGACTGCTTTGGTTGGGATAAACAAATAAATATGCAACCTTAACCTATTCTGTACCTGGATTACCCTACAAGTAGACAACTGAGCTATTCTGGCATGGCTGATGTTAGTTCTTATGAATTTTGCCTTCTGAGATGAGTCGCCATGGCCCCCTTCATTATCCAAGTTTGGAGGTCCGGTGGTTCTAATAGTATCTCCAGTGAAACTTTGGGAGTCATTTTCATTGCACTGCTTTTACATAGACAGGATAAGGATTGTAATTTGATAATCGCCGTGTAAAGCCAATAAGATATTTGAGATTTTCCAACACTTAATTACTACCTGGCGCAACTGCCATAGTGTCGCTGTCTACATGTGACTTTCAGATTAATCGCCTTAAGTAAGTTAAAGGTCTATCACACAATATGGGTTTCCATTTTTTTCCTTGGTAAAAGAGAATTACCTCGTCTTAGATGGATTGACCGAAAGACCATTCTCGTTGCACCATTTTTCTATAATCGTAACAGGTTACTTGCATTCGGTTACAGACGGCGATGAGTACGGGACCACTGACTCGCACCAGCCTGTCGTCTGCGTTTGTCTGAGTATATTTAGAAGTTGCACGCCTTTAAGCGCTCCAAAAGACCATCTATTATTACACACCATAGATGGAGTGATAGGCAGCTGCCCTGAGGGCAACCTTCTTGTACTCCTATGTCTACATGGCAGTCTCCTAGAGCAGCCTTTAAAGCTTTCTTATCAAAAACTCCCTCAGTTGCAGATGTAACAATGACTACAATTACCATAAACTAGTAGTACGTTTTTCCTAGGAATATTTCTAGTGAAATATTTATTTAGTTTATCCTGTTCTTGAGCAAACGAAGATAATGGCTGGTTAGAAAATAAAATCCTTTGATCGAGTGACAGAATTTCAATTCGCAGAATTGCCTTTCTATTTGGATGCTTTATAGCATTGTATGCTTGACAATAGCATTACTAACTTGAAGATCAGGTATAATAATTTCCATAATGGTCTCACCTTCCGTAAACCCACATCTCGAAGTAAGCAAAACCGAGAAGTCCAGAGAATTTCGAAAGCTTTTCTCCAGTGTATATAGTACAAAATATAAAATGTAGCCAATTTTTCTTAAACATTTGTTATTTGAAAATCGCTTGGGAACGTACCAATTATTTTGAATTTTCTTGCTTTTTTAACACAGTAATATTCATGAGGAAATGGAAATTTTATACTTGCGCATAACACTGGAGAAAAGCCTTCAAAATCTTTTTAATCCCGCAACTAGGAGATTTGGGTTATGCATAACAATTGTACAATAAATTGTTTCCTATTTTGTAGTACATACTACGTAGAATGAAATCGGGAGTAAGACGCAAATATATACATTCACTCTTTTAATTATTGACTTTATAACATCATCATTACGCTTACGGAATAAAATAAAAAAAATGACGTGTAAAACTATAAAACCAGACATATATAAAATCATCTTAAATGAGTTTCAAAGCCACCAAGGACACATTTTCTAATTACTCAATTTACATACCTACACTCCACAGAGAGCTCATGCACACGTAACTGTCATCAGCACGCAAAAGAATTTATTATGATGATTATGCGGGTAACCTTCATTTTAACTGCTAAAAATGTGCAGCGAGAAGAAATAAAGCATGAAAATTAAAGAAGAGATAATAAATTTACTTCCATCAACCAAAACTCTTCCTTGTTTTTTAATTTTTAACAAGTCACGATATTTAAATGAAAATTCATTTTTGCCTTTATTGTTGTGCTGTTCTCGCCAACTCGCGGCCCGTTTACATGGTGATTACGCTGCGCTATCGGCATTCTGTTTCCCCTCATCTATAATAATAATAGTAATAATAGGTTGCACATATGTAGTTACAAATTAGGAATTCTGCGAAAATTAGTTAGTATCGTGTTGTTTTCGTTTTAGACATTTAATTGTCTAGCTGTAGTAAACATGGTTAGATAGCATCCTAGAAATGTTTTTAATGGAAAAATTGTTGCTTTCGCGCTGTTTTGGATTCAAACATATTTTTCCGTTTTTATGTTTTTTTACTAGAATCTCTTGAATTTGTTTAAATGATAAATGTAGACGATTACTTTGCAAATTACAACTTACAACCATACGCTTTACTTTTTCAATAATGCATTCAATGAAGAATATACGAACACTAGGTCGGATTTCACCTTCTAAGGGACCAACTCTTTTTCCCATGGTCTCATAAAGGGCTTTCAAGAAGCGATGTACAGAGCGGCTGCGGCGCAAGGAAAAGTTTTGTTTTACCTTTTTCCTGTGGAATCTAATCTTGACAGTTCTTGTTCTCAATCTATTTATTCGGAGTAAACTTAAAAAATTTGATAGGAGCTAAATGAATTGAACTAAACGACGTTTAAAATCTCAACTCTCAATGTCAAAGTCGTACATGAGCAAAGAAAAAGGAGAAAAATAAATTTGTTGAAACGTTTCTCAGATAGATAATATAGTTCTGGAGAACGATTTTTTTTCTAGTATGGCTACAGAATTTTTATTAATCTTTCTTTATTTTATTGCAGGTTCAATAATGAAGGTTTAATTCTCAAGAGTAAAAGTCAAGGCATCGTTCGAGATGAGGACGAAATTCAAATTGGAGTGCGACGATCCATGACGCAGGCGACCATGCCGAAAAGCATTGCGGAATTGCAGGCGAAACTGCAAAAGAGCGGCGATAACGAATGGCGGAAGAGAATTCCCAAACTGAACAATGCCAACGAAGAATTGAGCCTTCTTAATGTTAAGAACATTTATAATGTAAGTTTTCGATTCAGACATAAATCTTTAAATTATCATCTCCTTTTTAACTTTCTAAAAGCCGCATATACTACACATGAGCAGTTAACTGTGACGAGATAGCTTCATTGAACACGAATTTCTCTGGCGGTTGAAATAGGTGCAGAAATGAATTATTTTTTTAGTATCTTTTTAAAAATTGTCGTGTACGTTTGTATAGTGTAATTTTATTAAGTGAAAAATTGTGTTCTTTTTTTAATATTTAACCGCAGAGATAAACATTGACATTTCTGTATAAATGATAAGGAAAATCCTATTATCGCTATGTCGTCATTAACTTGAGCATTAATAGAAATCAGTGGCTTTGCGGAATCTCCATTTCCGTCTATTCATCAAAACTAAATCGTGATGAGCAACCAGTAATGGTTTGGCATTTGAATCGATGTTAACCAGGTCGTGGCACACGAAACATAACTTATTTTTGGGACACCACTCCCTTAAATCATTTATTTGCAAAAACACGCGATGTTTTTTATCGAATTCGTGTGTGCCTTGCTAGTGCTTGCATTGTATTATGTGTTCCGTTACTTTTTGCGACAGGAGGAACTTTCCGAGAAGACTTCCATACTTGCAGCAAGAAAGGACGAATTGGATGCAGCCTCGAAGCAATGGAAGAATCGCGTCGAACAATCGGACGCGCTTAATTTTTCGGTAGCTGGTCGTATGCAACAAAATGACATACCTGTGACTCCTATCAATTTACCAACCCCCGATAAAAATAAAAAGACGCCTAAGAAAGTATTCAGGGGAAAAGAAGGTTTGTCTTGTAGATATTTCCAGTTTGAATTGGAAACAAATTTGTGAATTCTTTTAGGGGGAGATGTAAATTTAGAAGTGACATCCACTCCGTCTTCTCCGGAGAAAAATACGGGATTAGGGTTTAAAAGAAGCATATCACTTCCTGGTGCAGGCGACAATGAGTCATCATCAACATCGTCGGCGTCGTCACCACCAGGTAGGTTTTATTTTGACAGTTTTTGATATTGAATGTATTATACAAACATGTTGTTGATCTTTTGATATGATAATAATAGAGTGCCAATCAAATTATTTAATTTGTTCTCTCTTTGATAATAATCTATTTTAAGATAACTGTGGGTTTACGATAATTTTTAGTTAGTCACGAAATTATATTGCATTTCACATTATTTGTACTAATCTTATTTAAGTTGCTTTGTGTTTGTTCCATTTTTAGGATTAATTGCTTTAAAATGGGAAGAAATTCAAGGACGTTTATATACATTGTTGTTGTACTGCAAATTCAGATATGAACTGTTACTGCAGTTTTTGATAATTTTAAACAACTGAAAGAAAATTTTAAAAAAATACAATTCTGATTTTATTCCTCAAGACGGAGAATATTGAAAATTATTTTTCAATGCATGAAAATAACAAAAGTCTTGGAATCATTTTTTATTTCACACACAATTATATTAAAATTAAACAAAACAAAACAAAAACCAACATACTACTAAATTTGCATTTTTTCTTATTTAATTTATTTAATATAACAATGTTTATACACTAGGAGGCCCACCTGTGATAAATCACAGTGTATTTTACTTTATGTTTTCATTTTCATTCGTTTTAACCTCATTTATTTAAAATGACATTCTTTCACTTTGACATTTGTTTTTAACCTCATTTATTTAAACTGACGTATTATCTGTAATCAAATCATACAAACTGAGTTGCTATGGACTATCTGTAACCATAGTGACGGTTGATATGGTCGCATCCCAATATATTGTTAGCGCGCAAAATTATTATGTTAGATACAAGTAAAAAAAAATAATTATTGTGGAAAGTTATTTTCGTAATGGTCAAGTTTGGAAAATTGTGAATGACATAATTATGATATCGACGTTTGCATAGAAGAATTTAGACAACGTATTGTCTGTATTTAACAAAAATCAGTTTAGAAAGCAGGTCTTATGTTCAATTCATTCCTTTCGCAGCACTGGAAACATTAACGATAAATCCAGAAGTGGGAGACCTCGTGCTTACAAAATTTGTTTGACAGTATGAAACGGCATATAAATTTGTGTATTTGTGAAAACGTACAACTCGTTCACCATCTGTTGTAACTTTTAAATCTTTGTTAATTTTATAATCCACAACACCATGAAATAAACTGTAAAATAATTAACATCATTAGTTCATTACAAAGGCTTTTTATTTATAATCAATGGAATTTTTCCAAGCAATCTCAACACAACACAAAAAACATTGAACATAACCTATAGAATCGTTAGTATTCTCAATAGACCAATGTTCATCTGGTCTAATTTTAACTTTTCCCAATTCAAAGTCCCAACTAAGTTGAGTTATTTGATACAAACTAGCATGATTCTAGAAACGATATGTGTTTTTTGTTTCATGACCTACGCTGATTCCAAGACTTTTGGGGTACATATCATATAAAGTTATTTATGTTCGTGTCACTATTTCTAGTTACACATTTCTCACTAGAAAATCTTCTGTCAAACGAATGTCATATGTCAAAATAGGGTTAAAATGCAGCAAATTTGTTTTTATGTGCAAATCACTTTGATTACAATTAATATTGAAGTAATAAACACAAAAAATAAATTTTTATTCCAAATAATAAACAAACAACAAAAGGTAACTCTACGAAATGCAAACATTTACCTTTTCTGAATGACAATCTAACATCTGATTTTAAATAAAAACAAATAATATTATCAACATTTCTCAATGAAAAATTCTAGTGTTTAGAAGGTTTTGTTACCAACACAACAAAAATTTAACAGAAGTTATAGAAATGAGATAAACTATAGTAGAAGTTGTGTGACGTCATTTGATATGTTTGAGGTTAACTAAACAAAGAAAACTAAAGAACGCCAAGTGTAAATTCAAACGCAGGCATCTAATAAAAAATTAAAACTTGACTACTAATTATTATGTACAAGGTTTAATTTTAAAAACATCTCTTTAAATTAGGAAAATTGATGCTCAAATTACTTAGTATGTATTCTCAAATCTTTTATTTACAATTTGATGATACTCTAACATTTTTGTCAAATTTAAAGCTAGGTATTGCAAAATAAAATATATATTCCACTGAAGCAAAATAACAGAAATTGTTGGAAAAAATTGAAACAGAAACTTAACTTAAAACATTTAGGCATGACAGAAGCATGAAACAAATAAAGCACACGAGTGGATTCATATGAACTCATACCAATCATAACAGCGTTTGTAGCCACATGAATTAAAATTAACAGAATTAAATAAACGAAGAATTAGATAAGTTGGATAAAATCTTATTTAAATCTACTAATTATAAGAATGAATACTACTCGGTAAAGGGCGAGCATTATTTTAGTATTGCAGAGAAAATTAACATTAGTACTACTAATGAAATAATTTCAAATATTTCAGACACCCAACAAAATAATTCTTGAGTAAATTAGATTAACATCAAATTCAACAAACTTGAATTATACAGTCAATTTAGAACTGTGGACAAGGTAGTCAAATTATTTTTAAAAAATTGTACATTTTTATTCTGTAATAGACACCACAGCAATATATTAAGATACTTATACAGGGTGATCCATCAGTGATGATGATAATTGCTGAATTGCAGAAAAAGAACATTTATTACGAAAAAATCTTAACAATATAATTGCAACTACAGTTGTCCAAAAAGACACAAATAAAAACAAATTAAGAAGAAGCAATTTACTGGTAACCAATCAAGAATAACAAAATTAGAGAAGATAAATTAAAGAAATTGTTCAAAATGTTGCCGATTGTTTTGTACACAAGCAATCCATACATTTTCTAAATGAAACTTTTACTCTTTCTAAAGTCTCAGGAGTAATCAACCTGCAGGCGTCAACAATCTTGTTTTTTAGAACTCGTCTCTTATACACCATGCTTTTAACTGTACCCTATAAAAAATAGTCTAGAGAGGTCATGTTGGGACTTGTAGGAGGCCAAGGTGTAGTTGAATCTTTCCCAATCCATTTATCTTTAAATATGGCATTTAAATAATCTTGGACATGTCTGTGGTGATGGGGTGGAGCACCATCTAACTGAAACCAAAGCTCCTGGCAAATATTTAACAATACAGCCTCAAGTAGTTCTGGCAATTTTCTTTTAGTATTTGGTTAACCGATGTTTGGCTGATTCCAGTTTTTCTAGCTATTGCTCTTTGACTTACATGGGGATTCTTTTTCGCAGCTTCTATAACCAAAACTTCATTTTCCTCTGCGGTAGCAACTCTTTGTCTTGGTTTCGTATTTGGAGACCAATGCTCTCTTAACGACATTTCTAGGCGTTTGAAAATCTTGTCCATTGCTGCTCTACTTTTGGAATAGCGCTGATAATACAAACGCAACATTAACTCCGCATTTTTTTTAGATTCACTGTAAATTAAAATCGTGTCAGTTTCTTCAGCATCTGTGTACATGTTCTAATTTAAAACTAATTTTGAATGCACTAAAATTAATATAAAAACTGTCAAAAGAAAAAAAAAAATGGAATTTCTAAGGTATATGCAGGGTGAATTTTTTATCTTGCACCATACTTATAGGCAACACATCATACTTTCATAGGTGGCTTTAGAAAAATTATATTTTTAGAAAATTTATTAAAAAGTAGGCTAGCTTCTGTAATTGAAAACTAACACAACTGTAATATTAGTAAATACTACATAATAGGATATCAGAATCAAAATTCAGAAACGTGTGTATTATGGACTATAAATAAAATTAAAATTTAATATTTAAAAAAAAATGAGTAGAAAACATAAAACTACTAAGACAAACAATTAGCAAACAAAGAAACTATTAAAAATGAATATTTTAACAAATGTTCAGACTTTTTTCCAATCTGCCACTTGAAAAATGCAATTCTTTTACGGATGGAATTCCTTACACGCTATAACACATCTGGCATGGTTGATGTGCATGAACGAACCCTAAAGGAAAAAGTCTAGAGGTGCAAGATCAGGACTATGTGATGACCAAGCCTGCACCTCTTGCTATTAATCTATTTTCAAAACCTGCACTTAGATAATTCCATCATTTTGATACCACATTATCTGCCTTCTGAAATATCTTCTAATAAAGTAGCTAAAACATTTTCCAGGAAAAAATACATTACTCCAATCAGGTTACTTTCAAAGAAATGTAGTCCAATAATGTCATCCCCAATAATTCTACACCAAACATTAAGGGAAAAGACGTAGATGATCTAGTGGAGATTTTCTTGGTAATAATAATGACAAGTATGTCTATTAACTACTTCTTTATTACTAAATCTAGCTTCATCTGAAAACAGTACAAGCTTTAAAAAGTACTGGTTTCTTGATAAAACTGTATATGTTGACCACAATCTTCCTCGGTTATGTGCTGAACTAATCTACAATGATACGAATGAGAATCATGTTTACGTTGCACTAATGTAAATGTACCTGAAATGATAAGAATGAGATACATTTGCTTTCTAAATACTGCAAATTGAGCTCTGACTAATTACTACCATTTCTGCAATAGCTCTTTAGCTTGTGTGAGGATTCACAGCAATTTCAGCCAATACGACTTCACTAACCTCGCCTGTTGCTTGTCAAGTTTTAACTTTTGGTTTAATAAAAGTTCCAGGCTTTGTTAAATTCTTTTCTAAAGTAAAATGTACTGGGCTTCTATTTGGGTAGCGATCTCTGTACAGCCTCACTGCTAAATCATAATCTTTTCTAGTTTTTTATTTGTTAGAAAACATTATTGTGACCAATTGTGACAGTAATTTTACAAGCAATGACAGAAACAATTGAATGTGTAATTTGAATGTCTATTTTAGAAGCTAGCCTACTCTTTAATAAATTTTTTAAAAATATATTTGTAAAGCTATCTATGGAAGTATGGTGTGTTGCCTATAAGTATGATGCGAGATAAAAAATTCAGTGTATAATTGGAGTTTTAATTTTTATTATCCAATCTTCTAGTTGCTTTGGAAATACGTAAGTTGGGTTGCATCCAATCCTCATCACTGGTGCATCACCCTGTATAAGTATGTGGCACATTGTATTCTTTGGCTTAAAAATTTTAAAAGTCAAATTACATAACATACATTTTTATATAAATCTTTACATAAATATTTTACACCGTTGCAAACGCATTTTCGTACAAAATTCTTGACTACCAGAGTACCAAAACGCCAGTACTACGTGAACGTTAAATATTATGGCATTTTATGTTGTGACATCGCGTCGTTGGTTTCACGACTACTATTATTGTTCCGATATTTGTTTATGATTATAAATGCTAATTTTTAAAAACATAACTAACAATATTTAGGTTATTTCTTTCGTGTTTATTTTGTCATCCAGAGATGTCACTTACAAATGTGATTAAACAAAGCCAGTTGATTGCGTTACCAACACGTTACCAAGTATCTACACTAAACAAAAGACGATTTTATCTCCGCTAGAGGCGCTGTTGATCTACGTTAAATTTGACAAGTTTAAACGTCAGTTTATAAGTTTGAGGTTATTAAAATTTAAATTTTAGAAAAAAGTAACAAATAATGCGTTTTCGGAAACTTAATTCGTATTTCTGATCTGATCATACAAATTAAATGATACAGTTATGTGGGTTAACTCGATTTATTCAGAAACGGTTGCGCAACCCTTACCAAATCTGTTTTACAGCAATTTATAAAAAAAATAATTGTAAAGGTGATGAAGATGACGACGAGGTATCACAATCAACTGGCTTTGTGATTAAACAAAGCCAGGCGATCGCAAATTGAGCTCAATAACGATTTTCTTTCCGCTAGAGGCGCTGTTGCTTCACGTTAAATTTGACAAGTTTAAACGTGAATTTATAAGTGTGAGGTTATTAAAACTTAAATTTTAGAAAAATTTAATAAATGGTGCATTTTCGGAAACGTAACTTGTATTTTTGAACTCATCATACAAATTACATGACAGAGTTATTTGGGTTAACCCGATTCATTGTGAAAGTGATGAAAATGACGGCGAGAAAATAAAAAATACGCATTTGCTCATATAAACTTTGCAAAGAATAAAGAATACGCAAGAACAAGGCATTAATAATTCCTTTTTTTTAAATTTAAATTTCAATAACCTGAAACTTACAAACTGACGTTTAAACTTGTCAAATTTAACGTGGATCAACAGCGCCTCTATGTGATTAAACACGCATGCGCCATTGAGAAATTTTACATAAAATTATTACCAAGTTGCAAACAGCAAATATGACTTAAAAAAACTTTTATTTAATTTTTTATTTCAAAACTTTGACAATCTTTATACAAAAATTTATGTTAAGATTTACTACCGTGTAAAACGACGCTAATTAGAGTGAATTAGTGGATAAAAAGAAAATAAAAACTTTTAGAATAATAGAAATAGTGAGAAAGAAGTTGAGAAATCTGCAATAATAAGATGGCGATAATAATAAGAAAGATACAGTATGATATGGTGTAAAACAGTGTTGCCAGATACTCTGAATTACATACCCAGGAATATTTCTTCTTTGGTTAGCCTTCTATTCACCCTCGGGAATACAGTCTGCTATTGCCTTCACAGTATTGGTGGAGAGTAGGATATTTCAGATTCTGATCACTTTATTCACCCATATGTCACATAATCTTTGGCTTCCCTTTACTGCTTGTGTGCTGCAGGTTCTATTCAGTTATTGTTCTTGGCATTCGACTACCCAAGTAGTTAAAGCTTATAACTTCTTTGAAATTATAGTTTGCAATTTGTAGTTGAGCTGTTACGCTTAATTCTAGAAAGTCTTGTTTAAGTTTTGCTATTGATCTACCTGTAATGACAAGATCATCTGCATAGGTTATGATTTGTGGTGATTTTGTAATAATCAGCCCAGATATATTTAATTTACGGATAATCTCTAATGTGCTATTAAGTGACTAAGATTTTTTTTTGTAAAATTCTTGACTATGATCAATATAGTTTTATGTTTTTTAACTGGCAACCTCAGTTCAAGAAAAAGGGGAAGACTGGGAAAAATATAAATGCAACAGGTGGCAGAAACAGGATAAGTTAAGGAAAAAACACTGAAAGAGTTGACAAGGGAGTGGAAGGACTGAAAGAAGAATCATCTGAACCCAGTTCATGTGATGAGTTGAGTCATTACTTACACCTCACCTAAATCGCAGAGGGTGAGAGAAACAAAAGAAGCTCGAACTCTACCTGCTGATACACTTGAACCTTGTTGGCGATCAGTGGGTAAAAGTTTGGTGAAATGGCTAGATTCGGCGATTGTCTTTTGTTATTCACCGAAAAACTTTTGCATGGGAAAGATAAGCATAAGAAGATCTCCTATTTGTCCTTGTCTTGTACCATTATTGAAAAAACGATTTTTATAATTTTGAATTTGGGTAGTTTGCTTTGATGACCTCTAGCTGTGAAACCTGAAAAGATGAAAAAAGCTCGCTCTATTGATTGTGTAGACCTATTCCTAAGCAGAACGAAACTCCTTAATCCCATTTTGCATTTCAATATCTTTTTCAAAATTTCAATTGCAACTTCCTACCAATGGACACCTGTGGATTAGAATTTGAGCAAGTGAAGTACATCAAAAATTTTATTACAGGGCCTAATAGTAATGGTTTGAACAACAAATATCAAAATAAGATTGACCAACTTTAATGGATTGTAGGAGTAGGAAACTTGTTTAGAAACTACCTTTCTTACATGAGTGTTTAAATTACAACTGGAGGTGTAGCATTTACTAAATTAGTTACATACTTCTGCTGACTATTTGTAATACCCTTGCAGAAACTTAAGAGAAAGAGAGGGAATTTAAAATAATTAAATACATCGAGATAGTTTAGTCATGAACTTATTTAATCAATATTTCTGACCTCATGTAATTTGGAATATTGTGGGCTATAGATATATTCAATGGTAACAGAGTACAGAATGGTACCAGCATAATATTGAGAATATTGACAAAGTAAATCCATATTGATAGCAGACCCTCACTTCCCGTTACAGAATTTAATAAGTGTGGTAGTTATCAGCTGAAATTTAGAATTATCAATGTATGCACAATTAATAAAAAATGAAAATGATAAAGGTTTTAAGCATATTGAGTCTAATTTGTTATAATCTAATAATAACAAAAATTATTCAAAATGATGGGTTATATCAAAATAAGTTTGTTATACATTCAAATTATTTTGCAAATGCTCGTTACATTCTTCTTGTTGTTTCCTTTTGTTTATTTACCTTTTTATTATTGCCCTTGACCTTGTCAAGGTATTACTGTTTTGTAAGTTTGGCTTCTAATTTATTTGGCTTCACAGAAAGCTTTTATGATTTATGAACGGAATAAAATTAGTGAGCAACAATGCTGCTTGATTTGAAGTCACAGTCAGGCATCTTCTATAATAGAATCGAGTTTGCAAACATTAAAATTGCTTCAGAACTTTTTTAGTATCTTTGTTTATGCCAAAATGAAATAAAACCATAGATATAATCATAAGCATGCAGTGTACGTTAAGCAGTAAGTATTGATTACACAAAAACAGTTAACCTCAAACTGATTCCATTTGAAATTAAATAGACTTTGTTTTCATAAATTATAAAATTAAGGGAGTGCTATTCAAACATGATAACTACAAGTATTTGATTAGAAGAAGATTTGCTAATATTTTTCTTTCCAGTTTCAGATTCATCCTCAAAAATTGCCAGCCGTAAAGTACAAGTTGAAAGACCAGACAATATCACATTCACAAGCTTCTTTGAAAGTGTACATTCTAAATGGAAGTCTGATACACCTGACGTATCAGTAGATGATTTTGATAGTGTCGTAAGGAGGTCAGAAGACCTACTTGTCCAGAAACGTACTATTAGAGTTCAAAGAAGACACGAGGCCTCACGAAATCCCATTAAAGCCCTAGCCGCTCGCACGGACATAAAAGATGAATACACTGAAATTATCACAGGTGTTGCTGAGAGGGAGAAACATAGACTGAATATAGAAAAATGTAAGTTTGATTATTACTAGTCTTGCTTTGCTTAATTATATTAAATCTTGGTTTTCGCTTTTTAGTGGCCAAATCATCAAATTTTGCAGTAGAAGCCCTAGCTGGTCTTGCTAGTAAAGAAGATTTTAGTTCTGTAGCACTAAAAAGATCATCATCGTTAAATTCCACATTTCCCCCATATCAAGATGTTATGCTTCTTCAGGTGAAAGGAAGAAGATTTGTTCAAACAAGGCTAGTGGAACCAATCGCTTCTAGTATAAACGATGGTGACAATTACATACTCGTAATGCCGAATATGGTGTTCAACTACATAGGAGCATATGCAAATGTTATTGAACAATCACGTGCAGCTGATATTGTAAATAGTATTCAACAAACAGGAGATTTAGGTTGTAAAACTGACAGAATTGTAACTATAAATTCAAAGAAGAGTGGTAGTTGTGCTAGTGCCGATATAGCAAAGTTTTGGAAAATTTTGGGATCGATGAGAGGCACTGAAGTAGCACCAGCTGGTCATCCTGATGAAGATGAAATTTATGAATCGTCCATTCTAGGAACAAATATGATTTACGAGTATAAGAATGAACAGTTGCTTCCAGTCGATACTTATTGGGGTGCTATCCCAAAAATTGAAATGTTGGGTCCATTAAAAATTTTTGTTTTTGATTTTGGAAGCGAGATGTATGTTTGGAGTGGTAAAAATGCCCTTTTGGAAGATAAGAAGAAAGCTCTTAAACTTGCAAGAGAACTTTGGAATGAAGGTTACAATTATACTGACTGTGGTGTTAGTCCTGTAGGAATTTCATCAATGTTAGGTTCAAGAAAACAGAATTCTGCTGTTTTAAAGGATACTATTCGACCCAAGTGGGCTCTATTTGCTAAAATAACTCAACATAGAGAGACTATATTATTTAAAGAAAAGTTCCTAGACTGGCCAGATTACAGTAAGATAATTAAAGTTAAACAGGAAGACCAAGAGAAAAATGTTGAAGCTAAATTTGATTTTAAACCGTGTGATGTTGACAAGATGCATAAAAGAAATACCACGGAGCCTGACTTAATAATAGATGGTGTTCACTTAGGACGTGGTGCGACTTATTTTGATGATGAAACTAATCGTTTGTTTAATTTTACTACACGTTCAGTTACTTGTTGGGTAATTTTGGAATATTCCCATGAGCAATTGTCAGATTCTTCAGTGGGACAATTTCATGATGGAAATAGTTATATTATACGTTGGGAATATTGTGCAAATATAACAGGACGTGAACTGAGTGGTAAACCATCGAAACATGCGCAAGCTGGGCGTGATCACTGTGTTTACTTTTGCTGGCAAGGAACCAATGCTACTATTAATGAAAAAGGAGCTGCTGCTCTTCTTACTATTAAATTAGATTCTGAAAATGCTCGACAAATTAGAGTTTTACAGGGTTATGAATCTCCTGCGTTTCTTAGTTTATTCAATGGTGCTATGGTGATACATAGTGGTAAACGAGAGAAATCTAACACTACGACCAATTGTAAATTATATATTTGCCGAGGAGAAATGCAATCAGAAACAATTTTGACTGAAGTACCATGTAGTATGAGATCTCTACGTAGCAGATCATCTTTTGTACTTACACTTTCTAAATCTGATAAAATCATAGTTTGGAATGGTTGTAAAACTTCTAGTCAGTGCAGAAAAGTAGCTAAAGAAGCTGCAGAAAGAATTGCTGAAAATCAACCTGCCGAGTTTGGTTTTTCTGACGAAGAGATTGGTCTTGACATTATAGATGAAGGTTTAGAAAACAATGAATTTTTAAGTGCCTTGGGTGGAGAAAAACGTCAGTTATACTTATCATTAACAAAAAATTCACTTAAGTTTGATTATATGCCTCGACTATTTCATCTTAGCAGTATATCTGGAAATTTTGAAGCGGTCGAAGTTTTATGTCCTCATAGAAGTGAACACATCACTCCATATCCGTTTTTGCAGTGTGATCTGTATTCTGCTAATCAACCAGGTAAGAATATTATGTTTTCTATTTTATGATTTATGATTACAATTAAAGAAACTAGCTATAAGAACAGGAAATGGGTTGAGTTTACACTGTCTCTGAACAAGAAGTCTGAAAATCCAAATTTGGATAATGTCTAAATTGATGATCGCCAGTTGCCATGTTGCGTTGTGGTTGGAACATATTGAAGATTCTAGACCCAGAAGAAAAGTGTTTCTCAATAGTATCTGTTGTCTTTAATTTGGACAAATGCTATGTATGTAATTGATGCACTATATCTCTCCTCTTCTTTCTAAATTTCTTACAGGCCCTCCATTAACCTTCTTAAGAATGCTAAATACAAAAACTGATCAGGCTACACCCAAGATTGTATTTGCCCTTCATCAATCTTGTATGAGAACTAAATTTCCTACAGATCACCTGCGGTGACTTCTTTGATTAACCTTCCTGAGAATACTAAATATGAACACGGGTCAGCCTTGACCCTCCATCAACTTTCTAGAAGGACCAAATTTCCCACACTTTCTTCTAACCCTCTTTGACAGGTTTGGCTGCCTGCGGCAACCATCGATCAATGTCCCCTGCAGTGCTCCAAGATCGGATTCGTCATCTATCAACCTTGTAAGAGACTGGAGTTTTTAAGGATCACCTGTGATGGCTTCGCCGTGCATTAACCTTCTCAAGAATGCTAAATACGAACACAGGCCGGGCTACGCTCAACAACAGACCCCCTGTAGTGGCCCAGGACCCTCTTATTAACCTTGAGAATGTTAAATATGAACATGAGTCGAGCTTCGCTGTCCATCAACTTTCTAGGAAAACTAGATTTTCCACAATGTGCTACAGATGGTTCTAAAAAATATGTAATTAATTCTTTTAGCCCTCCTTGACCGAAAACCAGGAGTAGCCGCCTGCGGCGGTCACCGATCAAGCCCCTCTACGGTGGTCGAAGATCGGATTCACGGTTCATCGACCGAACTAAATTTCTTATAAGTCTCCTGCGATGACTCTACCGTCTATTAACCTTCTTGAGAATACTAAATATGAACACGGGTCGACCTCCATCATCCATTAACATGTTAGGACGACTAAATTTTCCCTAACATGCTATGGACGGTTTTCAAAAACATATAATTGGTGAGGTACAGCTCTCTTCTTTCTTCTTTTAACCCTCTTTGACTACAAACAGGTTTAGCTGCCTGCAGCAGCCATCGATCAAAGTCCCCTGCAGTGGTCCAAGATCGGATTTACTGCACATCGACCTTCTAAGAGAACTAAATTTCTTACAGGCCATCTGCAGCGGCTTCACACTCCATTAACCTTCTTGAGAATGTTAAATACGAACACGCGTCGGTCTTCGTCCTCCATCAACACTGCAGGAGAACTAAATCTGCCACAAAATGCTATGGACGGTTCTCAAAACTATGTAATCAATGCGCTATAGCGCTGTTCTTCCTTTTTTTAACCTTTGCCTGAGACGATTATGGATCGAGGTATTCTGCAGGGACTGGAGCTACATTTCTTACAGGTCTCCTGCAGTGGCTTTACCATCCATTAACCTTCTCGAGAACGCTAAATATGAACACGGGTCTGGCTACGCCCATCAATGGACTACCTGTAGTGACCCAAGATTGGGCTTCGCCCACCATCAACGGTCTAGAAGGATTAGATTTCTTACAAGCCATCTGCAGTAGCTTCACCTTCTATCCATCTTTTTGAGAATGCTAAATACAAACTTCGCCCTCCATCAACGTTGTAGGAGAACTAGATTTCCTACAGGCCGCCTGTGGTGGTGGCCTAACTCTCAAAGGTTGGGCTTCGCCCTCCATCAATGGTCTAGGAGGATTAGATTTCTCAGAAGTCACTTGCTGTGGCTTCATCCTGTATTAACCATCTTATGAATGCTAAATATGAATGCAGGTTGGGTTATGCTTTCTAACAGGCCACCTGCGGTGGTTCGCCTTCCATCAACATTTTAGGAGGACCAAATTTCTCACAAGCTAATAGCGGTAGCTTCATCCTCCATTAACAATTTTAAGATTGCTAAATATGAATACGAACAGGTCATCTGCAGTTGCTCAGATGACTTGAAAGATCAGGCTTTGCTATCTATCAACCTTCTAAGAGAATTAATTTTTCAACAGGCCACTTGTGCCGACCTCCTCCTCCCATTAACCTTAGGAATTCTAAATATGAACATGAGTCAGACTGCTACTGCCAACAGTGCACATGTGGTGACCTAAGGGCTTTGCCCTCTATCAACTTTCTAGACTGACTAAATTTCCCACAGGCTCCTCCATTAAGTGTCTCATGATTGCTAAATATGAACATGGGTCAGGCTCTGCTTACCAATAGACTATCTCTGGTGACCCAAGATCAGGCTTCACCTTTTATTTATCTTCTAATGGCTGCTGTTATAAAGCTAAAGCTAAATTAATTTGTCACATAAAATCAACAGAACAAACGAATTTATGTGGCTACTGAATTTTACTTGCCTAGTAAATTGTTTATAATACTAGATCTAAGAGAACTAAATTTCCCATAGGCCACTTGCAGTGGCTTCTTCTTCCATTGACTTTCTTAAGAATGCTAAACACAAAAACATGGGTCAGCGTGTACCATCCCATGGAGCCACCTGTGGTGACCCAACATCGGATGTTACTCTCCATTACTGTTAAGAGAGTATGATTACAAACAAAATTTGACTAGATCCTTTCACACAAGCCACCTGCTGTGGCCCAAGGTCAGGCTTTGCTCTCCATTCTTCTTAAGAGTGCTAAATATGAAGATGGGTCAAGCTATGCTGCACAATTGTTGCTTGGTATTCTCATAATTTTCTAATTTTTTTTATGTACAAAGTGTCTTGGTGTTAAAAATCATTAAAGTATCTTCCTAGAAACCCACCCTTTAGTGACCAAGCTTTTGTCGCGCAAGATTTGCATAAAGTTTGAATGATACCCAATACATTATAGAATCAAACGTTAGAAGAAAAAACTAGACTACATGGAATTTTCTCTAAGAAAGTTTCCGTAATCCACTGATGATATATAAATTTTTCCACAGCTTGCTTCTAATTCGGTTCCTGCAAGAAAAATATTGTAAGGCAGCTCTGCAATCTGCTCGCTCAACTGCTACCCACTTAATGATTGCTCATTTCGCATGCGCGTCAACTCTTATTCGGTTATAGTGAAATATTAGTAGCAGAAGCTCAGTGTTCTCTTGCATAACTTGAACAGCCTGTTTTTAACTAAAGTCGAATAAGTAAAGTGATTATTTAAATATTTCTAATGTATTGAGATAATCAAAACTAAAAACTATGGAATATCCTTACATCTTTTACATATCTTTTTAGCTCTGTTCATGCTGGATAATGGACATGAGATATGGTTGTGGCAAGGATGGTGGCCTGAACGTGAAGATGATCTTACATTAGTTGATCAAACTGGTTCAGGGGCAGTTCGATGGCAGGAAGAACGAAAAGTTGCCATGCAGACTGTAGTAAATTATTGTATGAAGGAATCTAGTGAAAAACCAATACCTACTTACCTGGTGTGGGCTGGACTTGAACCCCTGGCGTTCACTAATCTTTTTCCATTGTGGAGAGATAGAGATGACATTGCTGAGACTAATATGAAGGTATTTGAAGTTATTTGAGGTTTTGATTTTAATAGTTCAACTTTATTGTACAATTTAATGTTAACGTTTCAGGAAGGAAAGAAAGCTGGTGAAGCAATAGCATTAGAAAAAGAATTAGCACTTCTTACAAGATCTACCTACCCATTGGAACAACTGCTTCAACGTCCTCTACCAGACGGCGTCGATCCTACTCATCTTGAAAACTATCTATCACCCGAAGACTTTTCCGAATTAATGTCAATGACCTTAGAAGAATTCCAGAAGCTGCCATCATGGAAACAAACGGCAGTTAAAAAAGAAAAAGGTCTCTTTTGACCTTTAATGTCTTGCTGTTTCTTCAGTTATATATTCTGCTTTAGACGGTCAGACTTCTCTAAGTACGTTTAAGTATTTTGCTACTGAGCTAAGCATATAAAGCTTTAAGCGAGCACATTTGTCATTTTATCAAATGAACTGAATAACAAAGAATTTTATTATGCTATTATTATTTATTATTTTTATCATTTCTTTGTGTTTTATATTTATATACAAGTAGTATGTGTGTATCATGTAACTCCGTCAAGTTATTGTTTACATTATTTTTTACTTAACATTTGTGAGTATCTTGAGTTGAAATTTAAATGTAACCTTTAGAAGATTTATTATCCATAAGTGCCATTAATTGTACAAAATAGGAATTTGCAGTGGGGTTACAAGAAATTAATTTCCTCTCTTGATTTACCATCAGTTATGGGGGGAAGAACATCAGAAACAGATTAATGTTGTGAAGAAGGAATTGGAAAGATTATATGAATATGGCAAAAAGTGAATCTTTTCTATTTACAAAACGGCAAAATTGGTAAGTGTTTAATTCGGGTTCTAACATCGTAACAATGGAATATTAACTTTGAAATTTTAATATTGTTAATAGGAGAGATGCACTACACTTATATCCAGAAACTATTATGTCATTTTTAATTGATTTACACAATTGTCATGTGATTACATTTAAAATTATGGATAAAGTAATGTTGATGTTGATAAAACGTATTGGTTATATAATTATAAGCTTATGGTCTTTCCTGTGCCTCATATAATATAAAAAGAGGGCTTAAGTATTTTTTATTTGTTTTGTTTTTTCTGTATATATTATAATTTGTATAGTGAAAAATGTAATGTGATCAACCAGTATCTAAATTTAACGTAATGCCTTGTAAAAAAAGTTGTCCTTGTAAATAATATTTTTGTACAATGTGGATGTCATGATCAACAAACTCTAACTATACTATATAATAGGTATCACGTTTCTTATTAAAAAAAGTGTTTGTGACTGAACCTACATTGTCATTAAAATTTTAATTGCTATACATAATCGTAGTAATTTCTCTATTATTTTCTTTGTATTTTTTATACTTTTGTAAAAGTGTTTTGAGTCCCAAGCCTGCCAGTATCAAACTAGACCTATCTACTTGCAGATCATAATAAGCAATAAAATCTCTAATGCAGAATTTGTATTGTGTAAGCTTTTACAAATTTTAAAATTGCAGTGTCATTATGTTCTTCTGAAGAGGAGGTGTAAAAAGGTAAGTAAACTTGTAATGGTTCCATTTCAGTTCAAGTGATAAATCTTTTTTAAATCTACGTATTGTTATCACATCACATTT
Source organism: Ignelater luminosus (assembly GCA_011009095.1). Classification (NCBI taxonomy): domain Eukaryota; kingdom Metazoa; phylum Arthropoda; class Insecta; order Coleoptera; family Elateridae; genus Ignelater; species Ignelater luminosus. The sequence goes on along the minus strand of VTPC01003575.1, from coordinate 4,867 downwards.
AGGTGTTGGGTGACATTATTGTAAACAGTTTATTTTAAAACTTGACAGAAAGAATTTTGTTCTTTCTAAAAACCGTCTCTCAAATGACACTCAGATCTCCAGTCTTTAATTACTACAAACTAATGAAGAAATATCAGATTTAAAATAGTTATTTTTGTATTAAGTGCGGGAAATCAGTGTTTTTTTGTAGCGCATGAAAATAGTATTTTTTGACAAGGCTGTTAGGTCGAGGCAAAAAAGTCATTCGAATGTGCTAAAAAAATCACTGATTTCGTTCACGAAATGCAAACAACATTTTTGCTTTTTTTTCTTGCACATGTGCGTGAAACATATGCTTTCTGCACATGGGCGTAAAATATATATTTTGCTTCCATGTGAAAAAATGATAAGCTTCCCGTATTCTTGGCGGTGCTTAAATCTAACCTTTTTTTGATGGTTGTAGAAAAAAAATTATTTTAGATTAAAAACAGGATATCAATGGTTTTATGAAACAAAAACTCACTGTAACTAAATGTCCAACCAAGATTCTAACTATTGATGATAAGAAAACCAGCAAGATATTTGCTTTGGAAACAAACTTATCTGTGCATAGAAACTAAAATTGATTGATATAAAAAGATTTATATATGCATTAAATTGTAACAATAAAATTAACAAAGATATTATTCTTATAATTAGAAAGATAATGTCCTAAAAATCTAAAAATACCATTTCTTTCATTCATAGGATCACATTTCTACACTCACTGAAATACTAATCTATTTTGAGAAGTTTGTCGCTATTATGATCAAGTATATGTTTTTGTAAACTGCCCTTCCGTATACATTTATAATTACATATGTTACATTCAAAAGGCTTTACATCGCTATGAATATACACATGTCTCTTTAAACTTCCTTTCGAAGTAAATTTATAGTTGCATATGTTACACTCAAAAGGCTTTTCCCCATTATGAACACGCATGTGTATTTGTAAATTACTATTATCTCTACATTTATAATTACATATATTGCACTCAAAAGGCTTTTCTCCAGTATGACCACGCATATGTATTTGTAAACTACTTTTCTGTATACATTTGTAACTGCATATATCACACTGAAAGGGTTTCTCCCCACTATGAATAGGTATATGTCTCTTTAAACTCGTTTTCAATGTAAATCTGTAGTGGCATACGTAACATTCAAAGGGTTTCTCGCGAGTGTGAACCCGCATATGCTTTTCTAAACCTCTTTTTAACGTAAATCTATAACTGCATATGTTACATTCAAAAGGCTTCTCTCCACTATGAACACGTAAGTGATTTTCTAAACTGCTCTTCTCTATGCAACTGTAACTGCATATTTTACATCGAAACGGTTTCTCTCCTACATGAACCCACATATGTTTTTGTAAATTGTGTTTTGTTGTACACTGATAATTACATAGGCTACACCGGAAAGGCTTCTCGCCGCTATGAACGTGCATATGTCTTTGTAGACTGCTTTTAGTTGTGCACTTATAATCACATACACTACACTGAAATGGTTTTTCACCACTATGGACGCGCGTATGTCTTTCTAACCAAACCTTCTGCGCGCATTTGTAATTGCATACGTTACATTCGAAAGGCTTATCACCAGTATGAACGCGCATATGTGTTTCTAAACTGCCCTTAACTGTAAACCTATAATAGCATATACTACACTGAAAAGGTCTCTCGCCGCTATGAACGCGCATATGATTCCGTAAACTACTTTTCACTGTAAATTTGTAACTGCATATATTACACTCGAAAGGTTTCTCGCCACTATGTATCCGCATATGTTTTTGTAAACTGCTTTTCATTGTGCATTTATAATTACATATGTTGCAATGAAAGGGTTTCTCGTTGGTATGAATTCGCATATGTACTTTCAAATTACTTTTGTATGTGAATATATAACTACATATGTTGCATTGGAATGCACTCTTTTGTCTTAGTTCTACATTTGTATCATTTTCATCTTGCTTTGAAATCTGGAGCTCACAGTTTATATCTTGAGAAACATCTTTTATACCTACAACATAAATTATGCGATTAATCACAAAGAATTCATGCAATGATAGTTACCATTCCACGAAAAATGCTTCTCTTCGTTGGTTAAAGGTGAATATTGTGTTTTATACTCTTCATTAGTTTCAAGTTTGAGTGTAGATTCCATTGCTAGTTCTATTAAAACTCGATTTACTAATAACAAACCCTTGATATTACAAATATATATCAAAACATCTAACAGTGTTGCCAGACTTTGAGAGAGAGACTATTATCATACCAGAAATTCCCTCTGAATTTCAAGATATCAGTGAAAATTCCTTAATTTATCAGTATCGTAACGTTCTTAATAAAATTTTTATTTAATATTAATATTTATTTCTACACTAAAAGTACAATAATTTATTTATTTTCACTAAATTTAATTTACGCACAACAAAATGCCGAACCAATAGAAAAAGAGCAATAGGAACCAATAAGACTGCAACGAGATTTAAAATCTTGGTGCCTTTTCTGCAGAATTAATTTTATTAGTATTTTTGTATATGAAGGCATTAAAGTTCACTTTTTAATTAGGAATGTAATAATTTAGTAAATATTGGTTGCGCAACAAGATTGTTCAGAAAAAAGATAACTTTACTGCAGATTTCCTCTCGCTTTATTATTTCACATTACCTTTACAGTCAATTTTAATTTTAAAACATTATATAACACTAACACAGTACGATCTTCCCACATATTTAAAAATAATCCTGTCTGTATTTCATAAAAATGTAATTTTGACAAATATTTACATTTTCACGAAATATAAAAGGGGTTGCTTGAAGATAATGTTACCCAATACCCAGTCCGGCTTCGAGTGCGTAGCGAGGTAGCCGACCCGGTCTTCGTCCATGGGTGATGCACTGAAGTTGAAAAGTAGGCAGCTAACTCCAACGGCTACTCGACATCTGAACGGGAGGGCGGGTAGTAGTAGCCAACTCCATTTAGCGGTACCCTTCGCTTAGGTCCGGTAGAGTTCCAGTTTCTCAGCCTCGTCCGCAAGGCCTGCGCTCTGGGGGGGGGGGCAGGTATCCAGCATCTCCACCTCCACTGTTGTAATTCGAGCCCGAGGCTCCTCGAATACAACCACTCCACAGCTGCCGAAATTCAACTTCCGTCTGTCACCCCTGGATAACCCCTTCCCCTTCCCATCCTTTTTCCCGCCAAACCCTCTCGCAGCGCGAACTGCGGGGGGTTGTGTTTCTGAAAAGAACCGTTTGCTCCACGCACTACCTGACCACTCTTAATTCATTTCACAACCAATCTCAATCCATTATTTTTCTCATTATTTTCAATTATAATCAATTTAAAATCTCCTTTCAATATTATCTATCAAAAATTCCAACTCCAAAATTAAAAATCCAAAGCCTTTACTGCCAGCTCGTGTTCGTACCGCTTGTTGCACCGTCTCCAATTCATCGTCCACATCAAGATTGAAGAACTCCACTACAAATACCAGCAATCCGAAGATCCAGAATCCACCAACATCAAGAACCGCCGCGACGCCATCAACATCTACATCGAATCCAATCGCCTCTCAAGCCTACTTCACTACCTTGCCTCCAACGACGAAGACGCCAGGATTCCATCACCATCTAGCCGAATAACGGACGCTGCGTTCAGGACCATCAAATTCTTCCATCGGGCTGGAGAGAGGTCGAACGACCTCTAAAGCCGTTGCCAAAGGCACCAAACAGGGTTGATTTCTGTCTGTCTATAATGTTAGAAAATGGTACGCCTTTTAAATAAATTATATAAATAAATAAAATCATATAAACAAAATAAATTTAAAAAGGCCCCTCCAAAAATTTGTATTTCCCACTTGATTCCTTACAGTAGTTATGCTCTTGTAATAAATTGAATAATACACAAATATTTATATATTTGCCTCGTATTTAGAAAAGGTCTTGATTAACATTTAAATAAAGAGATATTGCTTTATCTTATCTTAATAAGAAAGAAAAAGACAAAATTTGTTAAAATTTGCCATTACTCCATGATTAGTGAATATTTTTTAATGTAAATTACAGTCCGATGTATATGTATATTCAAGTTTTAAACTGCATGATTAGCCTTCGAAAACACGAAATCATAAATCTCTTATTAGGATCACATAAATGAGAGAAGGTTGCAAAAATTAACAATAACAGCGTACACACGCTGGTTAGTATTTAAATCAAAATTGCATTCTCTGTGGCCTGACATCTATTAAAGAAACCATTAGTTTTACCATTTGCCATTCAAATTTCTGTAACGAATAATTGGTAGAATTAAATGTCTGTTAATAGATGGCAGTGAATAACGGTTTCTATTTATAAAAATAGGAATTTTATTCCCACTGGCCTGACATCTATTACAGAAAACATTAGTTTTACCATTTGCCGTAGAAACTTGCACGTTGTTGTTTGTTTCCGGAATACAATATCCCTTTAAAGAGTTGGTTGTAATCAACCTTGTAGCATTTACATGATCCTAATGAGAAGTTAAAATTTTCGGATGTTTGTTTCTTGAGCCCAGAATTCCACAAGTTTACCAGTTTGAAAATAAATAATTAACATGTGGCAACACTTTACAAATATTGAAACTGGCCAGTGTCGACATGCGCATTTCTACCGTACTATACATATATCTGTCTTTGTTAAAAATGATGCCACACTTCTAGACCCTGAATGCCGAGTCAACACCACCTATATAAGGTGAGGGTGCAAAAGACCAGGGGATTGGAAACGTAAGTTGGCAGCGAAAGACTCTTCGATTGGTAACACTGTGAGATTATGTAACTTTTGCTCGCTTTTCGAAGTCGGTGCTCAC
>VTPC01003573.1:23487-38497 GCA_011009095.1 Ignelater luminosus | reverse complement strand
GATTTTGTCCATTTCCACAAAAAAACTCACATCAACTCACTCAAACGACTGTTACATAAAAACTGCGCGTCCAAAATGGCTGAAACTTTGGTGAGTAACTGTCAACAGATGAACAACGAAATTCAGTAGCTTTTATTTACGAGTGCTGCCATCTTCACGTTGAGGTCGAAAACTTTTCAGACCACCCTCGTAGTCCAATATATCATCTTTGAGCTAGTTTTTTAAGATTGCATTCAAGGTACTCATCGTCGTTACTCATCAGAAAGTTTTAACTTGCTCAGAAAGATGACCTTTCATAGAAACGTATTTTCATTATCAAACCATATACCTACCATCCATCACTAACGTATTCAGAGATATATGGTCTTTAATTTTGCTTATAGTCAGTTTGGATCTGGAGACACACTTAACACGTTAACTGCGTTACATACTCCCAGGGTACTGTAGGTGTAATTACTCATCGACCATGTTTTTACTGTTTTTACGTTATTTGCGAAGACTGCCAAAAGTCTATTTCTTTTCACATTTCAATGTCGAAAACACCTCTGTAAAGATTTGTTCTTGTAGTATATAGTAAACTAGTGTTTTTAACATATCTGCTGTGATATGTAATGCATATTTTTAATCCTAGTTACATCATTTGCGATACATATTCCCAGGGGTATGTACAGATCTCTTATAACGATTAATCTTAACGTTTGAATTAAGTGGGCTCTAGAAGTACTATCTATCATTCTTGTGTGGAAATTTGTACTGGAAACATGCGTCATTCGTATTCTGTACTGCAACAAACCAAGGCGTGCAGGAAGAATATTGGAATTTGCTTTTAAACAAATAGATGAAATTAATGAGCCGGAAATATCTGAAACTGTTTCACACTATGTTTTTATAAATACTTTTGCTAGAATTATGCTGAGAAATCCTTTTTAGTTTCCATAACGAAAGTTTTCAATCCACAAATAATAATTTTTGTAGTGAAGATTTTAGTGATAACTTATTTGAGGTTCTAGTCCCCGGAGATATGTACTATCGCGGCAAAAAAAACCGAGGCACACTTATGTGGCGATACGTCAGTTCTAACAAAATTTCTCTCTTTTGTGTCAGGCTTTAAAGTGGATTTGTCAATTTAATTAATAAGGTACTTACTTACGGAATAGTTTTACTTAACCTGAAAGACAAATTTACAAAGGATAATTTTAAAACCTATGTGGTGCCCCGATTTTATTTGCCGGAGCTGTAGTGCTTGTGACTTAAATAGTAATAACATTAGAATGCAGACCCTTGATAAGGAAAATCTTATAGTTTGATTATAGACTCACAGATGGCAGTTTTTATAGTTAATTGTTACATCTCCCCGGGAGTATGTATCGCATACATATAAACACACAGTATAGTGCGCCAAGGATATGTAACGCTTCTAGATATTGTATTCATTCTGAATGCCGTGGTCAAGGTGTTAACAGAAAAGGAAAATAATTTAAACTCTACAAATTAGCAGCGTTAGATCGACATATCATATTCTGAAGTTGTCAATGTTGCTTAGAGGTCAATTCTCTTAGAAGATTTTGAATCAGTATTACAGCTCTCTATCTTTACAGTGTGTTATCGACTGGGTCGCTAACATCTTCTTATCAGCGAAGATGGCGTCGTGCACAGGTTGGGCAGCTAATACGTCACCAGGTGGTGAGCATCGTTGACGTCGTGCGCCAGGTGGGGTAGCTCACGGAACGCTGGCTTCATAGAATCAAATCTTCTATCGCCAATATGTGCATCGAAGTGCAAAAAGCCTGGGTGATTCCCCGGTATTCAGGGACTTCTTTTATTTTTATTTTTCTATTCGTTATTGTTTTTATTTTTCATACTATTTGGCTTTTTATTTTTATTTTATTTGTAGGATTTCTTTTGAACTTGTTTTATTAGAAATAACCGTTTTAAGGAGCAAAGATTCAGTTTGAGAAAAAAAGAGTTTGCGTCGACCCAACGACTTTTCTAAGTGATGCTACTGTTGCTGGAGCTGGAAACCTGCTGTAACTGGTTGCTGCTGCTGCTTGAATGAACTGCAACTGGAACGCTAGCGAATTTTTTGGCGCGATCCTCCCTTTATTCATATTGAATTGAAGTGCGTTGTGAGCGGAATCTTTCCATCAGTGACGGGAGCCAAAAAGATTTTCTACACTTTACAAAAAACTTCCTTGTTATTAACCGCTCTTAGATATTTAATGAGAACTGATGAATTCAAGGAGAGTTCGTTAAAATTGATGTGGATTATCATCTTAAGATTTTTTTTGCTTTGTGGCCTTGTCGATTAATTCTTCTAATTTCTGTACATCAAAATTCAGCAATACTTAGAATTTAAAATAAAAGAATTTTTCTGTGTGCGAACCCATTCTAAAATGATAATCCAGATGTAATAGGCATTTTCGTCATGTGAAACGAAGCCTGTTAAGCTAGTGAGCCAATACTTTGCTAGTTGTTGCAAGGCATTTCCATGTAACACTATGGAATGGTGATTAGACATTTAGAAGCACCTATTCGATGACAAAAATTACCACACTGTAACAGTAGATACTGAAAGCTGCGTTGCCTAGTTGAAAATACCTTTTTGGGCAAGACGAACTAAGACTGATACAAACCAATGCCTGTTTTTAGCAAATAACATTCCACAGAGCAACATATATATATATATATAATATGTAGATTAGATCTTCTGAAATTCTAGATCAGTCAACTAGATAGGTTTTCAGGACAAGAATATAGCATAATAACTGATGCTTGATTGTGTTTGTAAAAATCCAAAAATAGTTTTGGTTTCAATACAAAACTTTTGCCACTAGTTAAACATATGTTTTTGCATTCAACAGAAAGCTTATTCTCATAATTTTCTTCCTTTCTTTGCCTTATTGTTTCACTACCCCCTTTAATATTTTTTTTGGAGTTGTAGATGCAAAGTTGTAACAGTTAGGTTGAAGCTCTTGATATCAAAATGCATACTTCACATTTAACCTGAGGAGCCGGCAGAAAAAATTGATACTGATTGCCATATAGGAAACAGTCAATTGATTGGAAATTGTACTAATTTTGAAGGTTTTCCATATACTGTTTATCATTATTTTACTGAATTTTAATGTTATCTCAAATTTATCACGAGGTGTTACCTAGAATTTTATCTGAGGAAATCCTCTATGGGTAAGGAAGCAGACCAGAGAGGCCTTTTTGAACATATAGTTTAATATATGATGTTAGAGATCATATCACTCTGCTTTTCTGTAGTGAATCGAAATCTTGAATTAGGTTTTACCTATTTCTATGTGTAAAAAGCCCTTTGTGAATGAACGAAGAATCATAAACCAGAATTTGCAAGAGTACTTCAACCAGTGAAGATCATACCAATCATATTATTCTTTTTAGCAGTGATGTCAATATCCATGGTATTTGTACAAACACTTCAAGATTTTCAAATCACTAAGAAATCTCATCGTCAAAATCACCATCGAGTGCATATCCCAATTTTATAAGTAATTATGGATAGCTTTTTACAAATCTGCTTTACTGAATCTTTATTTAGATCATTGACATTCCAGAAAAAATTCACTTTAATCACAGGATGCATCGAAGAAGAACGACACAACAGACCCTTTGTAATGACTTTTTTTGCTCATTACCGGTATTGGCTTTCCAGTTTCTCTTCCACTTGGATCTTTACAAAACATTTAATCATGTTCATGTTGATAAATTTTCCAAAACACTTTGGTGCAGTCATTAGCATTGTGTTGAAGAGTCCATTATTCAGTTCACCACTTGGTGACAGAAAAAAGCGAAACCTAGTAAGTTTTGTGCGTGAATGGGAGTTCTGTATATAGAATAGCAATAACATAATTATGCCAATACTTTGTTCCGCATCTGCAACTAGCTCAGGAGATCGTCCATACTCACCTGAAAATTTGATGACTCATCCGTATCCATCCATATCTTTTGTGATAACTAGGTATTTACTGTATAATAATCAGAATTCTGGCTATTCCGAGAAATTGATGTTTTATTAGAATTTTAGTGATTTTTAACACGTGGGTAATCATGTCTCCCAATTGTCAGTGTCCATAAATTCAACAAATATTTATCAAATCAAAGGCAAGTTCAATTTTTATTCTGGAGAAGCATATTCTTGAAGCAGTTTAGTGCTTTTTGTATTTAACTCCCAATTTGTCTTGAAAATAAATGATATTTTCGCATTTGTTTTGAAGTGCCCAATTCTTGGTGGACCAGTAATTCAGTCATAAGCTTTATATAGTATAAGTCAAATTTAATGTCAGTTTTAATTAAATTTGAGAATTCTTACATATTTTTCCAATGTTAAAGGATAGACCAAGACTGGACTGTATAAAATGATACTTGACAAGTTTGTAAACCTTTTGATTCCATTTTTCAAAGATTTTGAACAACCCAAACACTCTTGGACAGTAATTTAAAAATTTTTAAATGAGTTTTAAGCGTTTTTATATGATTTTTTCCAAGTGAGCTATTTGGGACAGCTTGATTTTTTGGGGATTTGGCACAAGAATTTTCTATTTGTGGGATTTTAAAATGATCAATTTCCTTGGTCTAGAAGCAGCTTAATATTAGTAATTCTGAGATCACTATATAAGGAAGAAATTAATAAACAGCAACTTACGAAATTTTGGCAATTTTATTTGTAGTCTAAAAACAAGAAACATCAGATTCAAATTATGTTTGATAAAACTAATTAATCAAACTTTTAGTATGACTCTTTTTCCATAAGTTTAATGCTTATATTATTAATGTAGGCGGTGTTTAATAATAATTGGTGAAAAGCTTTTTAATTAATATGTAGACAGTACGATAAGACGAAAAAGATACTGATTTTTGTACCTATTTTTAGAAGACCTTCTTTTTATACAATGAAATTATTTTAAAGTTATTTTTATGAGAGAAATTTGTACAAGGCAGGTCAAACGTAACTAATAAGTACCCTTTTCATGTTTAAAATTACATTTCACTGCAAATAAATGAGCAACATTTATGATGAAAGTAATATATTACATGCTAATGTTGACAATTGCTTTTATTAAGTTGTAATTTCCTGCCTGCTAACGTATCATGTAAGATTTATTTCCTCTGCTTGCTTGCAATATAAAGTAGTTATTAGAAAACAGGGCAGGCGCATTCAAATATTATTTTAAAATCTGCACATGGGTGCTCACGTAAAAAACAAAACTTAAAAACGTATTTCCTTTCTCAATAAAAAACAGTCCTATAATCACTGACCTATATCTCCTTTTCATTTTTTACTACCTTTACTATTATTAGTTCTCGAGTGGTTCCAGATTTCCTGGCCTACCCCACGTCAGTGGTAACTTCCGCTTCCTTTTTTATTTTTATTTAAAAAACACCACCTACATATTTTTGTTTGGTGAAGAATAAGGAAGCATGTGCTCTACATTCTTTTTTTCTAAATCTTATTCTCTTTTTTTAAAACAGGTGTTGGTTCTCTGCTTACTGTTGATGTTTGGTTTGTGCGTCAAACAAATTAATTTACAAAATGAATGGGAATGATATGTACAGAGAGTAGAATTGAATAATTTTTTCTACAAAATTACTCGTTTTTTCAATAGAGCTGTGCCAATTTTTTTTATTATTCCAGGTTTGAGATGTATGTTATTTCCATATCCTGCTTCGTTTTTTGCTGGTTTCAAATTTATGTAGGGTAGTTTAAACTATTTTAATAAAAATATGAACATCTGGAGATTTAAAAAATGTGAAAGTATTTCCGTGACAATTTTCTATTTTTCTTAGAGGTAATTAAAAATTGTAAAAGAATTTTTAGTAGTGCATGTGGAAACAATTAACAAAGACATTAATCTTTGGTAGTACTTACCTGTGCAAGATTAAATAAAAATTAAATTATAAAGGAATTTTTCTCAATTAGATTGCAAAAATGTGAAACAAACATCTTGAACCCTCGATACACTTCCTTGTTCAAAATGAACATTTATTTGATATTTAAGAATTTCTTTTTCAATGTGAATTAACTTCAGAATCTACAGAGGTACATTTTATCATGATCATTTACTTTTTTAAGAACAATGGACGGTGATACCACTTTTAATAGAAATATTCATTTTGGAACAACAATGCTAAATACCACGTATTTAGCCAAATTATACAGCGCTTATTTTCAGTTAATTAGATTTATCATTGTAGAAAGTTGTAGCACTGCCAAAATACGACATTAAAGATTTTCGACGTCACAGTATATTTTAATTGTTGCATGAAAAGGAAATCTTAGCTTATTTACTCAACACATGTTTGTTTTTTGGGTATTTAGGAGCTTTATAGAGAGTTTCCGAACATACAAACGACTTCTTAACAGTAAAAATCTTTTTTCCCGAATAACCACCATTCCATGTAATTTACTCAAAAAGAATTACCAAACAAGAATCAAGTGTCAATCTTTATTGGTAGTTTTAGAGTAGGTAGCATACAAATGTAAATCGAATTGGACAGTACACAATTAAGACTCAAACTATGGTACTGGGAAATACTTTTCATCGAATTAAGGCGTTTATGTAGGTCTTAATTAGTATACCCCATAGGACACTGCTCCAAATGTCCGAGATATCTTCACTGATGTTTACATCCTACTTGTGGGAGATATGTTGCACCAGTATATCTCTAGGCTGAACATCAAAAAACACGATACCTTCTTATTGCCTAATAAACTCACTACTGCTATACTTCTATTTAGTCGCAGAAAGTGATTCCATTCATCTAAATCAAAGATTGCAAGCAACCAGATGTTGATCAGTTTATACCACAATTGCCTGGTTTGGTTTTTTTCCCAAGTCAGATCTCCACCTCTGACCAAAATATTTAAAGTCTGACAGTAGAGCTCTTATCGTAACAATGAAAACTATTTTAATATCGTATATTCCTTCCGAAATAACGGAAAAACAAGAAATTTCAAATAATTGATAATGTGTATTTTGCAAAAGGAAATTAGGCTAAAACCGCCGTTTTGAGGAAAACAACAATCAACAAACTTGCGACCCTGAACACTTTCTGTTAACATTATGCTAAAAATCTTGTTGATTTTACTATATAGAGTACAAAGTAGCACTTACCATCACCAAATATCAGAGCATACTGATACCTATTCTACAACATGTCAAATGCGAGTGGGTTAGAAGATTCTCAGAATTATCTATTTTCTAAATTAAGATTTAGAAGGTTGACGAAAATTTTACATTTTTAGCACAGCATTAAAACAGATATTAGGATATTTCATGATTGAACAAGTTTTTTTTGAAAACGTTCTAGCCTTACGCAATAGTCAAAGCAAAATTCAAAATGTATAAAGAACAAGAATCAAGGAAATTATAAAATTTTCCTGTTTTCGGAATCAACAGCCGATTTCACAAAAAGATTGCTCTTGTATGTTTCCTGTGCTACAGGTGCAGAAAATTGCACTTTTCTTGCAAGTCTATGCCCCCTAAGTCTCTGCTCATAAGTCTTCATCTCAATATCGCATATTGTTTTTGAGATATTAAAATCAAAAGATTTTAAATCTCTGTAGAGCTTATTTAATAAAATTTAATTTTACTCGAAAACTACACTCGCTGCAGTAACTTCTAATATTTGCCAATTTGGGCAATAAACTCACTTTCTCAGTAGGTAATATATCTTTCTTTCAAGATATGCTAGCTTTTTTTTGCATCTCAGTCCCCGGTAAGGAAATCGACTATGAATTCGATGGCTGCGGCTGAACAAGGCGGTAGTTGAAAAAGAAAAAGGCTAGACGTCTTCTTTATTATTCATATAGCATTACTATTGCATTACGTCGGATCCATAGCCGCTCGTTCGGTAGGAGTATGAACTGGCAGAACTTTTAGAATAGTAAATATATAAAAGCATAAGTTATCATGCTTTATGCGGTCAAATGGCTTTATATCGTTATAGTCTACATACTTGTACTAAACTGCTGAAAAATTCTAGGTAATCAGACGTACCTGCATTTATTTAAAAAGGTCACAGCGGTTTACTATTAGGATTTAATAAAGTATTTACTGCCACTTACAGAGTTTGTCCAAAATACTTGATATTCACTATAACAACCATCCAGATAGTTATGTCTCGATATTACGTCCCTTTCCAAAACACTAGAAAAAAGAGAAAATCTTCCACAATACTTGAAAATTCTGTATCTTTGAGCCAAGCGTTTCTAGAAATAGAGCGGAGGAGTGGGTGGTACCGCCATCCAGGGGAAGGCAAAATTATAACTTTATCCAAATGTTTACCTTTACATACTATGAGAGAATTAGAGAACTGGTTTGATAACCGAATCTCTTGACTCCTAGTGCCGCCGACCAGTTCAATTTTGTACAAACTAAATAGTAAATATTTGAACACCCGTTACTTTCCTGCATTAGTTTCTTACAATTTATAGTAATTAATTTATGGTCTAATCTGCACGGAAGTGACCGAAAATTCAAAACTTTCTGTTAGACCGAAAATTAAGATTGGACAATATATTATGGAACCTCATGAAAACTAAAATAAGAAAAGAATTTACTATGCATGTTTTGAAAAATGCTCTGTTTGCTAGAAAAGTTCCATAATATTTTTGAATCAAATAACATACCAGTGAACGCAAGGTCGACGGGGCAGTGGAGATATTTTTAAAAATCGCGTCAAACATTTAAGCTAACAATAAACTCAATGAAAAGAACCCAATTTATTGCAATAAAGTGGAAAAGAAAAGTCAGGCCTGTAGTTGTGTCCGTTAGTATGTTATTTTATTCAAAAAAGTGATTAAAAAGCTAACGGGTTTCTAATTTTTTTTGGCAAACGGTGCATTTCTTGAAACATGTAAAGTATACCCTTTTTGTACAAGAATCAATAGCAAATATAAGTATAATACCAAAACTTAAAAAAAGTTTAGAACGAAACAATTACAGACAAAGATTCAAGTGGTCTAAGATGCATTGGCTAAACTAATAACAAGGGATAGTTAGTATCTAAGGAGAACATGTTTGGCTCTCCAGGTTCTGACTAGAGCTTAATGTTGAAAATTGTTAGAGCTTGTAAGATCCTAAACAGCAATTAAGGACATAAAAGTACATATTTAGATTCTAAACAGCACCTATCAGAACACCCAGGTGATTCGTTTAAAAGATTTTTGTTAAGCTTTTTTGGGCCGCCCACCCTGTAGTACGCAAGATACTTTCTAGTTACAGAAAAAGTTAAGTAAAATTTACAGGTCCAAGTATTTCTCTCAAGAAATTTACTTGCATTTTTATTGAATGTTTTTGTTACTTCATGGACACTCTCTTTAACTATGTACGCTGGATCAATCATGTTATGCATTTGGCTTGTATGCAGGCAGTCAATGCTAATTCGTCCATTTAGGGCAAATCTCTAAAAACCAACTAAAATCATTGTAAACATTAGTTATAGCCTCCATTTAAGCCAAAAGAGTTGCAATGGTCAATGCAGTTCTGAGTAATTGGTGCCCTAATACTGAAGTTGAACTAGAGCTCTCGTACGACGGTTTACGCCCTATTTGGGCATCAACCAAATTTCAAAAACCAATAAAGATTGTTCTAGACATTTTTTATAGTAACTTTCGTTTGAGCTATAAAGGGTTGAAATCAGCTAATGTTTTGTAATAATTAACCGTTTTGCAGAGATCAGGTGGTTACAGCTCTTCCTAATAATGGATTTAGCCCTAGGGCAGCAAGATTTGAGGGACACCAAAATTTGTGGCGCCTCAAAATCTGAGAGCCGATAAAAATTCGAAATTTATGGAGTTTCCCGGTGACTATGAAAAAATTTTAGAGATGTTTCAAAAATATTATTTTTTCCACCGGAGAATTATACCTTAACATGATTAAGTATCTAATTATTGAAATAAAAAAAAATATTAATTGACCAATTGAAAATTTTGGGAATTACAAACATAAAAGTTTTCTCAACTCTTTGTCTTTTGTCACAGCAATTGCTTTTTATATTTTTATTATTATACAGGGTGTCTCGTAAATGCCAATAAAGGTTCAGATAGCCATAATTAAAAACACGAATGTTTCAACGTACTTAGATTTGTCACACGAACCAAAAAAAAAGAAATTTAAACTTGGCAACGCTGCTGCAGGCAAATACAAAATTATTCGAATACAGGAACCAAAGTATCACAAGAAATCAAAGATTTATCAGTTTTACTTTAGTGTTAATGGATCATAAAATTGTCAAAACTTGAAAGAATTGCTGGCAACTAAGAATTAATTTCATCGAATTTACCAGTACACCCAAGACTTGCACGTTTGTTACATCTGTTTTTTGGTAATATAATTCAATTCTCAGCAGCATCTTCAAAAAGAAAAATATAACAGTTCTGTGTTTTATCAAGGGTAATTGTTGCTTCAACAGATTCATTTCTTGAATTTGTAATGACTTTATTTGGATTCGATTCTTTGGTTTTGATTTATTTAGTGTTAAAGGTGTTAACTTCTGAACACTTGTACAAGAACGCGAAACTGGGGAGAAATTTTCTTTTTGCAGATTTGCAATAAGAGCTTATAGAAGAAGATGTTTACCTCAAGCTTTAAGAAACAAAAAAGGTGCCTTATCAAAATAGGCCTAAAGCGCAATCAAACCTAAATGCGCTTCTGGCTCTTCCCCCAAACTTTGTATTATACACTACCACCACAGGCACTGCAAGTCTTCAAATACTATCAAAGCTTGAGACATTTACTTTTGGATTGGAAGATTTAGCAAACAGTTGTCTCTCGCACCTTAGCTTAATTTTGCAAGTGTTATTCTGATTTCAATTGTTTGGTTGTTAAGGTTTCCAAATATGGTAATAAGTTTAATATGATGCTAAGTAACATACATTTTTACTTTTGTAGAATCACCGGGCAGTTGTTGGTTATTTGAAAACTGAAACACACAACATTAGGATTGGGCAATGAAGATTCCAAATGCGTAAAACTGATTGCTTATCCATTTAACAAACCGAAAAAAAAATAATATACAACAAATATCGGGTTCAGATCAGTTTGACCTTTCTATTGCCTGATAATAAATGTATACTTATGTATATCTACGTATTTAACTAAAATACTACATTGATATTACATAAGAACTAGATAGATAGGTATATTGAAAGAGCTGTTTTTAGAATTTATTGACTTCATAATTTCCTGTTTTGTTGTGATGCGACTTTCCAAAGATTCTAAAACCATACAACAGTATAAATGAATATCCAAGATAATAAGATTAATATATTCATATACAGTCACCAAATATAGCAGAAATTGTTATTTCTTATGTTAACATGTAGCTGTTGTCCATTTTCTTTTTAACACCAAACAAAAGGAAGTTCAAGCATTTTTAATAGACTTGAGATCGAATGCATTTGCCACGTGTGCATACGTGATTTTACACAATCACCCTCCAGGAACTCTGCACATTTTCAATAAATATTAAATGCCCCTTGATTACTTTCCTGTTTACCTTTAAAAGTAACAATGGTGAAGTTTCTCCAAGTCTCGCGGTTATTTCCCAGTGGACTCTTCACAACATTTATGAAGGGGGCAGCGACCCTTGCTGAATTGCAAACAAAATTTCGACTTTTGAAATATTTTTTATGCGTCTACTATAATTTTACAAATGTTTACTTTTCTGAAACAACACCTGATAAGGATATATGCTTTATTTGAGTTAGCCTTACCCAAAATAAAATTTACATAAAGATTTTTTGTAGGATTACATTAACGCGGAATTACTTTAAGCAAAAGGGGGTGTCTAAATACCTTTTGACGGAAATATGATTTACGTGTTTCCTGTAGACGATTTTTTAAAAATATCTAAGTACAGTTGACATCTATGACATATAGCGGTGGATTTTATTATATTACATTTCGTGTTCCGCTTCCTAATTGCCCCTAAAAAAAGAAGAGAATGAGGAAAAAATGTAAAAACATCTGCGTGTGTTTTTCTAATTTGAAGGGTGTGAGTTAAATATGGTTTTATCAATAGGAAGTTTGGTTACGTAGATCTAGCTTAGGTTACGAGTGGTATCAATTTATTCTTTTACATAGGCTTACTTTGACAAATCGTAGTCTTAAGAAAAAGCATAAAATCGAACATTATTACATATAAATGTATGATAAGTGAAAACATTTACATAAGCTCATGTCAGTATTGGGACTTTTTAAATCGAGAACATGAAGTTTGAAGCCAACGTATTTCTGTAAGTATACCCGTAAGACTACTAAAACACTACCGTTCTAAAAATAGTAGGAGTATTACACACGAAAAAAGCGATGCAACAAAACGTTTCCCTAACAAAGGAAAACGCAAACCCTCAATGACCTACCATATATTTCCCGAAACTTATTCCTTTTGGTGCTTTAATGTGATTACATAGAGAGAGGAATTTTAGGATACAAAAACTTTAAATTTAATTTGTTGTAACTTGATACGATCTAGAAAATGCAGATTTCTGTACTTTTTGTTTTTTTTTTTAATTTTTTATCAACAGTTAACTAAAGCAATTTGCGTGCCGGATGAATAAACTCCATTGTCGAATATTGCTTCATACATCCGTTATCAATTTCTTGAGGATCAAGCTGCTTTTAACAGCATTGCTTATCCATTCCTTTTTCAAAGAGGCTATCAGTTACACCCCTTTTCCTACTATACAGCGCAGAGTGCAAAAATGCAAGAGAATTTCGAGACTTTTATATGTCATTGTGGAGCTACTTATCGTTTTCGTAAATGCCTACTTCACATTAGAGGCTTAGATGTTTACTTCCAGAAGAGAAAATACAATATAATAGTCATTAATGCAACAGAAACTTTCTATCCCTCAAGAGACAGCATAAGCGTCTATCACATTGTGCAAATTTTAATAAAAACGTGGAAGACGAGACTTCGTCATCCAAAGACCGTCCGTGAAGTAGACTTGGAATGCTGATCGTGATCAATTCTTAGCTGAAGTATGAAGACTTCTTTATTAATATCGATACAGCGAAGAAATTCAATAGAAAAGTCGATAACGTGCGTCATTTACTAGCTTATCAAAGTTAGAGCAAATTAGAACGGAAAAGCGCAAAAGCAGCACCTTGCAACCCTCTATCTATGTCTTCGTCTTCCACTTGGAGTGACAACAATGAAGCATTCCTCTCTAACGTTGTCATAGGTCAGGAATCCAAAGTATTTGTTTGCGGTCCGGGAGATGCCATTCTCCACCAATTCATCTTTCTCTCAACCATCCGCTGACGTATCCTAGTCTTTCGACACTCGTCCTCATCAAGAGATTCTAATTTAATCTTGAAGGATATCTAGCACCGTTCATGGAACTCTTTCGGTCTCTCCTGGATGATTTTTTAATAGCATCGAATAAGAACCTAATTAAGCTCATTCTGATCAACTCGGAAATGGTTAAACATCGTTTAGCTGGACCCCAATCTCGCTTTCATCTTGTTTGCGCGTTCGCAGGTGTCTGATAACGCTCCAAATGGACAATGGAGCGACAAGGACCGCAAAAGCTTACAAGGGCAAACAACGGGAAGATCTTACTCTTTTAAGAAGTATATGTAACCACTATGTAATAAAAATCGGGTAAAATCGGGTGATAATACATTCCACGGGTTAAAAAAAACACGAAATAACAGTTATGCCTCCTCTAAAGAAGATACAGAGAGCGCATTTCAAAATTTTTAGCTCTCCTTCCAAAGGTGATAATGACATTGTCATAAAAAATCGCAAAGCTTTTGAGGCGGGCTCTAATGCTTTCTATTTTAGAAAACTCCAGTAGGAGACATTCTCTATCAAATCTATCGGGCCCTGAATGATGCAAAGTTGATTTTGTTAAGAATATTCTCGGTCGTATTTATTAGTCTTGTCTCAGCCTAGGCCCCCTGCTATTCAAAGACTGCAGGAGCGCTCTTATTCCTGAAAAAAGGCGATACCGCGGAATATTAACAGTTAGAAGCCCATCACTATTGTGTCCATCTTTTCCAAGATTTTACCTCTGCTGAGTGTTTCCATTAATCACCATGACTCCTAGTTTCACGAATCTAAGATGGTTACTTTATGAACAAAATCATTTTGCAGCGTGCCACTGACTGCTGCAGACCTAAGATCGAGCCTTTTTGTATAACTGTTATTGATCTTCATAAGGGTTTTAATTCGGTTCTGTACTGTACTTCTTTTTAATAGAAGAGTACAGAACATTTTATAGACTGTAACGCTGCTTGGCGCCTACATAATTCATTCCTACATAGACTGCTTTTATTATGATATTTTGGGAGAATTAAAGACGACCAGTATATATATGAAAAACCAGTGAAGCAAAAGGATGATGGTCCTAATACCAGTCTCGCTCAAACCATTTCTTGCTGTACCAAAGATGCATTTTGGTCAAGAAATTTAGCAAGACTGTAGGCAATGAGTTAAAGCTTTTTAAAATATAAAATAAAATTTGAAGTGGAAACAGATCTATCAAGGATATATCTTTGGTCGAGTTTCAACAACAAGAGCCGTTAGAGCTTTTGAGAAAATAATTCTTGTGAATCATTGACTAAGATATTAGAACAAAGTAGAAGATCATCTTCAGCTTTTAAAAACGTAAAGGAGAAGCATTTGTGCTATTTTTAGAACTTGAAAACATAAAATTGAGAAAATGATAACTGTTGTAGTGTTGCACTTTGCAGATCCTACAGAAGTGCAGATAACGGAGGTTGTTAAAGGATTCGATTTTCTCTTGGACGTGGATTAACATTGCAATGAGACAGACGTATCAACATCATGAAACACCGCAACACAATATACGTAAGAGTCAAAAAGATGTTCTGCGGAACGAAACCAATCAAGCGAAAAGTTGTATGGCGATGGTGCCTGAGAAGAAAAAGGCAAACAGCTAACAATGGTACTGAGTTGGTATAGAGTACACAGTATAGACATATCTCTTTTGAGATATCTAGCGTCGTAA
>VTPC01003573.1:0-18487 GCA_011009095.1 Ignelater luminosus | reverse complement strand
TATATGCAGAGAATAATTTTTATGATGTAATTATGTCACTTCACCTGCTAATAATTGTCGTAATATAAGCAAATATAGGTACCTAGAAAATAAATAATCGTAACTAATCACTACATTTAGATTCCAAATTAAACATAAAATCTAAAAGAAAATTTAAATTTAATTCTAATGTGTTTTACAAATTTAACTACCAGAGATGATTTTCTTACGATAAGCAAATTTAAATATTTATTTGTTGTTACGAAATAATTGCGTCTTTAAGATTATGTAATATGTAACGGATAATCCTATTTGCATGTGTTTTTAAGATTTTAATCTATTTTCTAGCGGTACGCAATTGAGTGATTTATGTTATATAGGGTTTACACAATCTTAAATTTAGAATTCGGGTAATGAACACATACTACATGCAGACTTTTACTTACTTCCTCGTACTTATTTCTTTTAATTAAATTAACCTCAACTGCTTTTTTTCACTAATTAAGCAGCAATCTTATCATGTTATGTAAAACTAGAAATAAATGAAAGGTGTTAATCATTTAATTAACTTAAGTATTGAAAATTTTTATTGGGTTACATCCTGAAGAGTGAAATTTTAAAATTATATGTGTACTTCCTGAAGAAGTTTTTAGCAAATAAGTTTCTTATTTGAACCTTTTTTCGTTACTGAAAGTTGATAAGATAATAACAATAATATGTTGTCCTCGAAGGTTAACAGGACGAGACTACAACAACAACAAGGCTGTTTTTTAATTTTCAAACAATGCAACAATGCAAAAATTCTAAAATTGGTTCTTGTGTATTGCAGAATTCAAATAACCAATTTAAAATTTGCATGATTGTGAAACCGTGACATCATTCGTTTTAATGTTCATAATGAACTACGGTTGATTAGTCTCAATTACAGCAATTTTCCGTTATTATAATGTCAATATAGCCAGGAAATTAGTGCTTAGAGCAAAATTTGTAGAAAACTAGAAAAAAAAAACTGAATATACTATAATGAAAAAGAAACTACTTCAAAATATAAAAGTTTTTATTGGATATTATTACACGTTATTGGTTCTCTTCTATTCGTCAAGTTTTCTATGTTTACCCACTTGGCTTCCCCATGAGGATTCATATCTTTCTTATATTAGCTCATATCTTTAAAAATTCAACTCTAAGAGTTGCCCTTATGTTGACAAAAGTCTTGTTAAGGTTTCAAGAGTTTGTTTAGGATACCTCTGCTACGATTATTTTTTCAGCAATAAGAAATATGTGGTTCTACCTGAAGTTTAATAGAAGATGGAACTTGAAAAGGAAAAGAGTTTGAATTCAATCAGTTTCGATTCTGGTTAATGTGTTTATGAGTTAAACCCTTTTTAATCATGGGAACTTTGCAATTGGTTCGAACATTTAAATATTATATTGATTACTTTCAAATCCATTTGAAACAAAAAATGTGTATACAGTAAGATGAAATGAGCCAATATCTCTTCAATTGTTAAATCCAACTATAACTAGTTTACATAATTACAGAAACCTCCCTAATTAATATCATTAATCTAATTTAATGCAGATTTTGATAGCCTTACTTATTAAGAAGTGTAAAGCTATTCAGAGTCAAATACAAATTCTCAGAATACCTCATTATCAGGGGCGGACCGCCGGCTTTGGGGGCCCTCCCAATTAACCCGAGTTTGGGCTAACTGTGGAGACCATTCGCCATTTTACTGATAAACTGTTTTTTATCCATTTTTAAACAGGAAAAATTATAGCCAAGAATTTTTTTATTTTTTATTATGTGTCTGCTCCCATAGTACGACATACAATTTAACCTTAGGATTTCATCAGTACCTAAAGGGTATACTGTAAGAGTAAGTTGTATCGCCCAACTACCTTTCCTTGCTTCTGATAATAATATTTTATTAAATTAAATAATAATAATTTTTATGGACTAGTATTAATTGTAATAATATCAGATTTTGATAAATAAAACAGCAAAAAGGCTCACGTTGGTGGGACAAACGTTTATTTCAAAAGTAATTTTATGGAACTAGAAGAACTTTCAGTCAGTTAAAGAATTCTACGTGTGTATCAATGATCGATTACGGATTATTGGTTTTATTAATTGAGTCAAAAGTCACAACTTTAAACAACAGTGGAGCGCGCGACGCACTAAAACAACTTAAGGCACGTCCAGAGCAATCAAGTTGCTAGCAAATACCCAAGGCTGCCTCTGCAAGAAACCTCGGAACGAAACAAGTATCAACTTTGCCAACCATACCTAATAAAGTTTAAACTGTTATTTTTACTTTTTTCTGGTAAGGAATCTCGAGGATTATGGAATGTGTCAGTACTTTCATAATAACAAAACCTAGAGAAATGCTCACTGTATGTATAAGCTCTGCCAGCAAATCCTATTTCCACATCACGAAGACAAAGTCGCGTGACTTCTGGACAATGCTTGACGTGCAATAGATGTACGCTAAGCAGCGAACGGAAAAGGGTGAAAGACGAGTTCCTGGCTCCTTAAAATAACCGGGACATATTGACTAAGAGAGTAAACCCTAACAGAAAATTCCGGTCCTCCTGGTAGGTAGTTGTGACGATGGGCGTACTCCTCATCTCTGAGAAAACAAGAAAAATGCAAAAAAAGTCTAATACTAGCCTCGGAAAAGACGGATTAACTGTAAAACAACAAAAGGAAAATGAAACGGTTAATGACCTTTTTGGAACGATAAATACACAAGGATGCAGAGGAAAATTAACCGAGATTGTCTATGAACTAGACAAACACCATCTAAAGATAGTAGCTCTAACGGAGACAAAAAAGAAAGGAACAGGTAGCGAAATAATCGGCAATTATTTACATCTGTATAGCGGAGTACCAAAAGACCGACATGCAAAACGAGGACTATTCATACTAATAGAGAAAAAACTGAAAACAGAATAATAGATTGGGAGGCAATAGACAAGAACACAATGAAAGTAAATTAAAATATCCTACAACATAAATTAACTATATTGGCAATATATGGATTGTAAAATGATGCCCCTACTAATGAAAAAGAATTGTTCTTCGAGAAATTCAATCAAGAAATAACAAAAATAGGGAACAACAAAGAAATAATAATTTTAGGAGACCTCAACGGGAAGAACAGAAAATAGCAATATCATAGGACCTTTTGGAGAAGAAACAACAAACGACGATAGAGGACGGCTCAGAGACCCATGCAAACAACACCAATAAAAAAATCACCAACGGCTACTTTCAGCACAAAGACATATATAAATATACGTGGACACAAGGTACTAAAAACTTAAGATCTATTATAGACTACTTAATCGTTAAACAGTGCTCTTTATTAAAAATTGAAGATGTTAGAGTATACAGAGGAATATGTAACCAGACAATAACATTTTACTGACATTACGGATGAAAAATATGACCTTGATAGTTTACAACAAGAGAGCACACAATATCTGTATCAAAATCGATTAAATCAATACCGTCAAGAAATCGACAACCAAACAGCAAATAAGGTGTACGAAAACGTAGTATATAGTATATAAAAGGGTACAAGGGAGATTCGAAAAAGTAATAATTATTGGTGGAATCCTGAAATTGAGGAACTTATAGAAGGAAAAAAGAAACTTTATCAAAAATAACTCAACACAAAAGATCAAGAGAACTATAGAAAATTCAATAAAATAAAACGAGAAACAAGATGGAAAATTATAGAAATCAAAACAGAAACGTGGGACAAAAAGTGCCAAGGAACAGAGACATATATTGGAGGAAGAAAATGTAGCGAGGTCTGGAAATTCATAAATAAAGAAGAAATAAGAAGCCCTGTTCAATTAATACCAGTGCGAGAATGGATAAAACACTATGAAGATCTACTAACTGAACAAAGACCCGAATACACACAAATCAAAGCAACTAAAGTACGAGTAGAGGGAGAATAAATATACATAAATGCAAAAGAAGTAAAACAGGCAATACAACAGCTGAAAAATGGAAAATAAATAAAAATAAATAAAGGAATGATACCCAAATAGATGATGACACTTGTCTGTATACCCTTCAATTTGCTGACGACCAGGTGATATGTGCTAATGACAAGGATGATTTAGAATCTATGACGCGGAAACTTAAGGAAGAGTACGGAAATTGGAGATTACAGATTAATTTAGACAAAACAGTATCTATGTATAGGAGAAGAAACAACAGATCTAATGCTAGCTAAAAACGGAACGATAGGATGATGTGAAGAATATAAATATCTAGGAAAAAATTTTAACAAGAAGATAGAGAGATAAGATCTAGAGTTTATAAAGCAAGGAAAATTACTAAAGCTCTCAATAGAATATTTTGGAACACAAAAATAGGAAAACAAAGAAAAATAAAGATCTATGAATGCATGATAAAAAATACATTGTTATATGGATCGGAAACATGGAGAATGAAAAAACACTTAAAGAGGAAAATAGAAGCCACAGAAATGGATGTCTTAAGAAGAGCTGGCAAGAACATCAAAATTAGAAAAGATACGAAACGACATCATAAAAGAAAAGATGAGAATAAAAGAAACTATAATAGATTGCATAGAGAAGAAACAGCTTATATGGTAAAGACACGTCCAAAGAATGGAAGAAGAGAGATTGCCGAAGCAAATTATGAAATGGATACCACCTGAAGATAGAAAAAGGTGCCGGTCAAAGCAAACATAGATTCATGAAATAAAAAAGTATATGAGCAAAAGGAATCCAACTGATGAGAACTGCACCAATAGAAAAACAAGGCAATTAAGAATCGCACAACGTCGTCGGACGTTTTGAAACCGAAAGAAATTTTTTTTCTGGCAGCACAGGGAGCTCATTGATTGAACGGGGCCCTGGGCTGCAGCCTATATAGACCATGCCTAAATCCTCCCCTGCTCATTATTATCTGAAATTGCGTGTTCAGATTTTAGAAATTATAGGCCAGACTAATACAGTAATACTCTAGGTCAAAAAGGTTATGTCAGTAAAAATGCTGGTCGTTGGCTAGAGTGGGTTCCAAAGCTTTGCTGCTAAAACTTGCTTTGATTATAACGAATCAAAGTTTAAACTAGAATTTACAGAAATGCAGTAATCCATACGTGCAGACATTCAACAGCTATAGCTAATCGTATAAGCTGCAACATCTTTACTTGTTGTTAGTAGGAGAAGTTTCAGAGCTTTTGTCGGACAATTATTGTAGAAAATCGAAGTGAAAATTTTTCTCATATCCTACACATAGAATATTCAAAGAGCTCTTGGATCCATTCCAAGATTTTACACGGGCTATGTTCCGTCTTCGTTGGAACACACGGTACATAAAAATATAGTATAAACTGCAAATACTGTAGATATATGGATTTGCATACTATAGATTTTTAGGAAAACTATCTTACTAACAATTTGGAGAGTTTTTTTGTTTATTAAAAGAACACTAATAAATTCCGGAATGAGAAAAATTAAACAAAATCAAATAAAAAAATGAAATAGTTACTACACCATATCTGTCTGAATAAATGCTTAAGTACATTAATGTAGCAGTGTAGGTATTTAATTTTCAGTTTGGAAAATCATAATTGATTCCGTTACTGATTCAGTTTATCTTTAAGAATCTCTAATATTACCCTTCCACATCAAGACAATGTGATTGTTTTGCAGAAAGTAAGGAATCAAACATTAAATTAAAATAGTGCAATTTGTAAAAATCTTTCTTGTGTCAGTATTCGGTAATGAAATGAAAATTCTCAATCAAAATCACCTGTTATAATTAAACAAGTAAACAGGTAACATGGAATTGAAACGGCCAAGTAATATTTAAATCAGAACTAGACGTAACTTGTAAATTTCAGATTTTTATGTAACATATGTAGATACAAAAATAAATAAGAAAATATTTTTATATTACGTCTTCAATCATCAGTGTCAACCTTGGTAGTATCCAACAAACAGCTGATAGTGTACCATCTTTCGAATGGAAATGTACCACAAGATCGCCTGGTATGTATAAATACAACCAATTCAGTGTTCCCAGTTACGTATGTTATAATGCACCCTCTCAGTGAGTGGTGAATTTTCGAAACACATTTCAGGCAGTTTATGCTTTATGTCTATGTTCTGTAAGTAAAGGTATTTATTTCTGAACACTCTGTATACTAAATAAACGATGATTATGGAATTTTAGTTACTTTTTATTGAAACAGCTGTAATTATTATAATTCTGTTTGAATAAGATTTTTTCGAGAAACAAAAGATTTACTATAATATAATGACAACTTCTTTATAATTATAACAAGGTAAAAAAATGAAATTAACCTTCTGAGTAAATAATAAAGTAATAAGGATGTTCTTCTACAGGAACTAATAAACTTGAAACAATAAGAGAGTATTTCCTACTTTTTATGAAATGTGGGTTATTTATATATAAATTAATCTGGAAACACGCGATTTTACGGTAAGACACAATTCTTCCTATGACATTATAACAATTTATACCGATTTCTGTAAAATTCGACATGCAAGTAGTAACTCAGCACGCTTTCTCCTTTTCAAATGATGTGACGTTCTATATAAAAAGAAAAATCCTTTATAGTAAGGACAAAAGTTATTTTAATACGCTTCTTATTATAATAATTAATTATACATACCTCTTGTTGATATCATTTATTCGATTCATTAAATATAAATTAACTCATTAATGTAATATACAAATATACTTTCAAGTGTAGCTATTGTTAAGAATTATATTTAATAATTCATCATGGCAAGTACGATAATAAATAACGTAATAAAACAGGAACGCTCGTATAATACGGTTTTAAAGTTTGTAATGGTTGAATTCTCTGTCGCCAACATAATATAAAATCATATTGCACGGTTGGCGACGTCCTCTCACAGTGCACTTCCGGTCAATCCATTGATATTTCCGTTATTTACCGGACATGGCGCGTGACAATCACGAATATGTTTCTACCTTTATTTGCTTATGAATAAGCTTTTTCCTTTTATTTAAAAATCTATATTTAGACATATCCAAATTTTAGTATTTGCATTTTCATCTACCTACTTTTGTAACTTTGTAATATTACAACTTTTAAACTTTTTATTATTTAGTGTTTTCCATTAACTGAAATATGTATTAATTAATTAAAACCATTTGTTCTAGATTATAAAACATAAAATTTGCAAATACTGTGTAGATTCCTATCCTTGAAAATAACTTCTGACATACAGAAAAATATATACAGTGCTTTCGTAAAATAGTACATAAAATTTTTAAAAATTCAGGAACGAACTTTTAGGAAAAACGCTCGGACCGGTCGATTGTTATTTTTAAATGCGCAATTTCTTAAACCAAAAATATTTATACAGGGTGAGCACGTAGGAGGTATGACGTCATCGATATTTTTTAATGGCAACCCCTGCATTTCAGAAGTTATTGAAAATATTTAAAGAAAATTTATTCGACGTCTTGGCTACTGTCAGGTTGCCAACAGCGCACAATTTGAACATTTAATCTAGTTGTCTTTTGAATTTTGCATTATCTGTAAATTTAATATTGTGAGATTTTGAGGTCGTTTTTCTTCAAAATTTTCTTCTCCTTGCTTAGGCATTACAAGGGCCATTTACATCCCCCCTATCGCCAAGCGAAAGCAAGAAAGGCTTCATGTGGAATTTGGTTAGAAATGAGATATAAGGTGCACAATCTTAGACAGGGCCGTAGCTGGCGGGCGGGCAGTGCGTGTCTAACACGCGGGCGCCACTTATAGGGGCGCAAATTTAATGAAATCGCATTTATAACTTTTCCACGCTACACCTGATTAAGAAAATTATAATGGTACACAAGGTAATAGAAAAATATTTTACAACATTCTTTGCAACGATACTCATACCTACAATTAAACCCAACTGTATAGTACATCATAAATAACTCCGGAGATGTTTATATTGAGTCTTTCATTTTCGGCTTAAACTCTACTTATTAGAACTTTAAGAATTTTCCAAAAACATCTAAACAACAAATATGCCATTCTAACAAATACTTCAAATATTCGTCTTTAGGTAGTCTTTGGTTCACTTTGGTGGTAGTTAGTTGTAGTTGTGTTTTTGTACAATGCATCAAGACCGATTGTCGAGCCTTACACTTTTATTTATTGAAAGTATGACAAAAAGTACTGAAAATAAATCACGAATTGCTGGCAGAAGGAAAACGATCTCTCAGAATTAAACAGAATTTTCCTCTTTGGGTTTTATAATACGCTTTTTTAAAGCTTTAAGTTAATGCTTAAAAACGTTCTGGAAGTTAATTAACAATACAATCTAACAATTAGTGTTAATTAAAAAATTTTGTAATACCCACAACCTTTTGGACCAAATTAATAATTTATTATTAACCTAAGTCTTAACTGTATTTCTTCTTCAAGAAGGATGTACACAAATGTTTAGCTTTTACATCTAAAATTTATTTAAAAACCGAAAATGTTATAATCACCGGGACCGCTTAGGTAAAGACTCAATGATGCGAAACTAATTGCGATAGGCGCCCTGTAGAGAGCCTGCCTTGGCATAAAAGTAATGGCGATGTTGTAGAATGGGTTCCTTACACAACTGTAAATACCTTAGAATTGGTTATAGCCCTGTCCATTCTATTTTTTCGGGCAGTGTACATGTTATTTGTGTTATCTTCATTTTTCCAAAACCGGGGAAAAATTAAAACAGTAATTTTTGTAAACTCCTTATGCATGAAGCAATTCTACACCTTGTATACTAAAGTTTTGCAAATATCTCCGATTAGATATCTTACAAAAAGAAGCAAATACATTGGGAGGTGGGGGGCGCCAAAATATGTTTTATCACGCAGGCGCTACAACCCTCAGCTACGGGCCTGATCTTAGATGCTGGACCTATTAGGGAAGAACGATCCGCTTCTTGCAGCAATGAGTGATAATATTTCTTCTATACAGCTTTGTTAAAACTTATACTATTAGCATACCCATCATTAGAGAATTATAGGCTCAAACGCCACAACTACCAAGAGTCCAAATGGACTCAAATCAAGAGAGAACTCTTGGAACGTATGCAATAGTGTTCCAGTTACAAGTTTTTGCTATACTGGCTTGTACACATGGACACGTTTCGTAGAGGATACACAAACCAGCACAACCAAGTGCTCCATTCACCACATCTCATTTGGTTCTGGAATGTCACCATCTCCTGACTGTTCTGAACCAAAGGAACTGGGTGATCTTCATCTAAATTTCAGGACATTCTGGCACAGCGGATCTTGAAAGAAATGGCGCGGAAGAATACTATTGGTCTCTTGGTCTCCCACCAAACAGATCCATAACAGATTGTACTTTCCAGAGATTCTAGAATTAATGACCCAATAGGGCAATCTATAGGCTTGTAAGAGAATTTACGGAATCTCCAATCAAAGAAAGTGGAGTAAATATAACTAATGACCGTCACTGGTCTACTTATTGACCATCTAAATAAACTCTTCAATACTACTGTGCTGCAGGAAGATAACTAGTGTAGACATTACAGAGAGAACAAGGAAACATCTATTCACATTCTATGAAAATGCATTTTAATAATGTCGACAAAGCACAGATCCGAAAAGATTCAAAAAACTCAGATAGAACCATACTATCATTTGTGACAAAAGCTGGGTTTCTATAGAGTAACTAGCTATAAGAATAATAGCTCCACGAGTAGTACATTCTGTCGGAGCTTGCACAG
This sequence comes from Ignelater luminosus, assembly GCA_011009095.1. Classification (NCBI taxonomy): domain Eukaryota; kingdom Metazoa; phylum Arthropoda; class Insecta; order Coleoptera; family Elateridae; genus Ignelater; species Ignelater luminosus. The sequence continues at coordinate 8,722 of VTPC01003573.1, read as the reverse complement.
TGAATGACTCTAGGGCCTGATCGTTCAAGAAAATCTTGTCATCAGTTTAACTACCAAATTTGATGATTTTGTTTTCAAGGATTCTGCGAAATACTCTAAGAAGTTAGTCAAAAGTATTTCATTATGTTGTGGAGAATGTATGGCAAACTGTGACAGAGCATCCGGAAATTTCTATTCGTTTTCTTGCTCAGCAAACTGATCTGTTGGTAAACTTATAGAGCGATTCCAAGTTATCTTGATGTTGGTACAAGATTTTTCAGAAAGACTAGAATATTGTCAGTGGTTTTCCAATAACTCTGGTAGCAGCAAAAGTGATTAGCTGTAGCCGTGTTTTCTTCATGGCATGATCACTACAACACGTTATCAAACTAAAATTGTAGACCTGAATAAAAGTTAAAAAGTTCAAACAATAACCTTTGCATTTTTAAAGAACTCTGAGTGTTTGCTTTACCTCTCTTAGCTCCTGCAACAATCTAATTTTAAACCCATTTTTTGACTTTATGATTTAAAATTAACTTGCCGATAGAGTTCAAAGTAGTAGCGACATTTGTCAAAGACCTAATCTAATAGATTTGGTATTCGTTTCTGTTGTAGGATTGATAGATCTGATAGTTAATATTTAAATAAGATTCTACTCAAGGCCACCGACTGAGAAGCAAGGGTAAGTTTTTTTAAGAGCTACAAACGTATCCTAGTTACAAGTGATACTGTTTTGATTATTAGAAAAGACATTTGTGATATTCCTAGTTCTGGTTTTAAATCAATAACTCAAATTGTACGCCATCAGTTTAGTCATCTAATATTTAATCTTCGTGAGTTATACAGATGATTGCAACATTCTCATAATTATTCCATAGCAAGATAAATATTGTGTTCAATTACAAAAGATGCTTTTTATATTTAATTGTAGATTATTTGTCTAAAATAGATTACTTAAAATTATATGATGGTATATTAAACAAATCCAACATTAAAAAGTTAACAGAATATCTTGCTTCATCTTAAAACAAACAGAGAAGATATAAAAACTCAGGAAAAAGCAAAACCTTTTTAATAAACACAATGCAATAAAATCAAATACATTTTCCGCTTTACACGCTGGTTATTTAAACAAAGATAAGGCATGTATAGTTGAGTGTTAGTTAACAATTCAAATCGCTGATAAGCTTAGTCAACAAGGTAAATACCTATTTATATGTTAAATAGTACTAACGTGCATACATTTCCAGAATTTAACAGTTATTTAAGACGAAGAATGTTTGTTTAGTGAGCATTAATTAAACAAGAATATCCCAATTAAATATAATTCTTTACATGAGGACGAAAACCTTTAAAACTGTATAACGCTGACATTTCCTAAAAGATAGAAATGATGTTTTGACTCGTTAGGGTGAAAGGACAACCAAAAATCGAATATATACATAGATAAAGTCACGTAAAATTGAACTTTGACAAGATAATTTATCAAAATGTTATAGAGAATAACAATGATAATAATTGTTATTATTAGCATAATAAAACGCTTAGGGATTCCTAAACACATATCTTGAAATAAGTATTGAAATCGTCCTTCATTTTTTAATGACAGTTAATCTATTATAAACTCCATTTCATTTTCTGTTACTACAACTTACAACTTTACAGAATACATTTCTTTGTTATTTTTCCCCTCAGGTATAATTCGCATACAGATGAAACTAGTAGCATTTCAAGTAGCATCCTGGTTTAATAAAAAGTTCATTCTGTATCCTGTTGGAGTATTCGTTATAAATTATTAAAGCGGTATTAAACTGCACTTGAATTAATAACAACTAGCAGTTCTAGGAGTGTTCTAGGTCTAGGACTATTAAGTGATGTTCAAAGCTTTATTGAATTCCATTTTTTGCTTTATAAATTATTGAAAACTCAGTTAAATAATTTTCAGATATTACATAATCAGTTTAACAATACTAAAATAAAATGTCAGAAAGGTCGTGACATCGTTGATAATTTCAAAGTTAAAATTGAAAGCAATCAACAATTTAAAAAATGTTGGGAAATGATTTACACAGTCATATAAAGAGAAGTTTTTTTGTATATCTGTATACAAAAGGCTAGTGTAATTCCGGTTGTGAAGGTACGAACCGGATGTTAATTATCATTTTAGTTCATTACTACAGGGACGATAGCCCCTACACTGTTTAGATTTAAATTTATCATACCCTGATTATCTGTACTTTTGTACATGAATTGTTACCGGGCTTGTCTAGTACAGTTTCGATCCAACTGGTGCATTACCTCGTTTGCATATTAAAATATCAGTAGTATATTCAACTTTTGGCACACTTACTTAAAGACGATATGCTTTACATTTAAATTGCATTCAAATTAAATTGTAAATCTGCAGAGATCCTTGCATACTTACATTTTTAGCTTTGTGTACGACAGCGTGAACAAGTCAGAATTTGACTGTGAAACCTAAATAAGGTAAAATATAACAACTAATTATTATTCTTGCAAAGGGCCTTCGGTTAGGAAGTTGTCTAAACGAAACAAAGTCAATGCATTCAAATAATACAGTACACATTAAGAAATGGCTAAGAATATAAATAATAGATAAATAAATATCACCCAATATGTATTGCAACGATATTAAAATCAAAGTAACTATGTATTGTAAAATAAGGTTTTGGTAATGGGTTCAATTGAAATATAGAATTCATTCATTTATTGAACGATTTTTTTTCATAGGCCCTAATTATGCATCAGACACAATTTAATATTGTCCTTTAGGCCCAATTGAATCCTTAAAGGTGACAAAATCTTCAACATGCGGCTATTTGTTAACTTTGTCAATCAGTGGCTGTTTACTAGACTGTCGGAAGTATTTATTTACCCAAGCAAATTTTTGAGGGTAAAACTTCTAAAGACCTAAACAAACCGGTTGCCCTTAAATTTGGTATTCCGATAAATAGAGCAATCATACCTTGCCATCTTCACGATTGACCAAATATTCAACGAGACTTACTATTCTCAAAAGGATTAGCCTTTGTTTACTAGACTAGCTAGAATGGGCTCCAATGACATTCCTGGTATCATGATGATCATCTCACTTTGGTGTACCAAGCAAAAGCACTAGAGTTCGACAATTTGAAAAATTCTATTAAGTGCTGGCTGAAGTCAGTTGCATTTCATAGTCAAACTGGTTCTTTTAGGTTAGTGAACTGTTTATTATTATTGTTAGTTGATAACTTCTCATCTCATGACTGAATCGTTATCTTTAATTAAAAGAATGATACAAATATTGTTGCAAAGATTTGTAAATTTTATTTGTCTCACATTTTAATAGAATCTAATTATATTATAGTAAAACTAATATTTATTTATTTAAAATACACGTCATAATACTTCATCAACTTTGCTCTACTTAATTTATCCAGATGTGTATCATATTCTCTTGGAGATATTCCTAATTCATCTAAAACTCCACCTAATACACTTCTTATGTAAGACTGCAAGTTAAAAAAGAGTTACAAACCTTTTGCAGATCAAATTCTGAAGCTTCTGAATCAATAGCATTAATTAGTGTATGGTTTTGAAAAACCACAGAATCCTTAGCCTTCTGATGTTGATAATGGATTTCTTCATTTATAAGCACATAACTATCTAAAGCATTGCAAAACGCCGCCAAAGCTATGTAATCCCTTTCTTGTTTTATGTATTCTCCTAATTGCAATGGAATATCCCAAGGAAGCTCCTTCCTGGACGCCAAATTAAATGCGTAGTTAACACGGTAGTAAAGTTTAAATATCAACATTATCAATATTGGTTATGTAGGATATTCAACATCAAACCTACCAGTCTGTTGTTTGTTTACTAACAACCATCCATCAGTTGGAAAATTACGATTTATTTCAACACTCCTTTTAGTTAACCAGAAGTCTGAAATTGTTTTTGAAAAATCAATTGCTGTATTGGATGAAAAGGCGAAATTAATTGGAACTATCCATCTAGCAGATTCATTAAATCTAGATTTCTAAAATTATTAGTGTTGAGTTGGTTTTACACTAGAGAACAGAACAGAGACAAATACTACTTGTGTTATGGTTAGACTCCGAGTTTTGTAATCTCTCGTAACGGTAATGATTGGAAAGCCCTTATTGCTATCCCAAGTTTCCATTATATTACTAACCTTCATATCTACAGCTTCTTGTAAAGCGTCATAAAGGTTAGATGGTGTTGCAGCTTTGAATTTGCTGAAAGATCAAATAGTGTTTATTATAACTCACTTTCAAAAGAGTTCACTTACTTTTTACTAAGATAAATATTAAGACCTTTTTTGAACACTTGTCGAGTTAGGAAATGTTCCATCATTCTTACTATAGCACTTCCTAATAAACACAACATTTAATAACGTGAAACATTAAATTACTAAACATAGTATCTTACCCTTTTCATATGCTACATAGGAAGGGGGCATATTACCAGTGTACTCTATAGGATAACTAAGTGGATGTGCACCCTCTAGGTCTAGCTCTATAGTTTTCAAAAGCCTAACTCTTGGGGCTTTCCCTTAAATACAGTAATCTTTGAGAGCAGACATGTATTTATTTGGAAACTTCAGTATGCAAAAAGCTTTTGCTTGAGAAACCACACCACGATCTTCCAGGTGGAAGTTTATGTCATTCTATTGCTGGCTCACGGATAAAGCGAGGGCAACGACGACATCTGCTTCAACAGCCAAGCAGCACTAAAAGCGGTCTGCTCAGAAGAAATAAGAGATTCTTATTCTCAGGAACGTGCAGATGCTTTGGAAAGATTTGCTGTAACAAAAGAACTTAACTTCATCTAGATTCCCGTCTAGAATTATTTCTGGTGATTTAAAAGCAACAGATCGCGTCAACCCTGAGTTGACTGAATGACTCAGTCACGAGACTTGAAAGGCTAATTAGTCAAGAAGCAGTGACTGTCAGCAGACGAAATCTATATGACCGATTTTATCTTGTCACAGTTAGACTGGCTAATGCATAACAGCCTAAGTTTCTTAATTGGGATCCTCATAGGCCACCCAGTTCTAGAAAAAGGTTGGTATAGAAGAGAACCCAATAAATGACCTTTCATCTTTCTACTTCTTGGGAGATTTAAAACTCTCCAGGACGCCATTCTAGCAAAAGCAACAGAGTTGAGCACTCTTGTCTTGGTATATGCTTATTTTAGTATAAGAGTCAGATAGCTTTGGACAGAGAACAGAGGAAGAAACAGTAGGCAGCCGTAGAGGTGTTGAGGGAATGATAAAAGGTTGGTAAAAAAGGACTCATGAAGCTTATTTGCTAGCTCCGAGCGTCCCCTACTATATAATACTACTAATACTTTGAAACAAACTATTTTATGGAAAGTGGGTAAACTATTTTAACAAAAATCGTTCCAAAGACGAATAATGGTTCTATTTAAGCAATTGTTTTGCATATCGATTGAAACAGTAATAGAAGACAGTTGATATTATAATACAAAAAATATACAGAATGGGAAAGGACAGAATAATAAGAAAAATGTATGAGGTTAGAATGAATACAGAGGAAAAGTAAAATAGGAAGACCACGACAGAAGAAAAAGTAGTTAAGTGGGGTGATGTAAGAAGAATTTTTCAAGACAGAAATGTGTGAAGAAGAATAAAAAAGAAATTAACAATGGGAAACAACTCTACCGCATACAGTACGAGAACACAGAACTAAGTAAATTTTTCGCGATCTGTAGGTATTGTAATTCTTTATTCACGAACTGTTTAATATAGCATTGGATTGCCATAGTGTATCACAAGGATATTGCATAAGATCTGTAGATCAGTTATGAGGCGCTTCCCCATTTATACTAATTGCAACAACAACTATTACGTTAATGATATATATATATATATATAATGTCAGAATAGGCAACCTAGTCACGTAACTGAAAACAATGCGTAAAGCACTTAAAACACATATAGTACAATCAAGAACAAGAAAGACAAGTTTTTAAAAATATTTAAGAAGTGTTTGGAATGTCCTCCTTTCATGTCAACGTATGCCTAGCATCTTCTCTAGCGCACCCTTTCAAAACCCCTGAATTTTCTTGAATAATACTTACTTAGAATAGCATTTTTGGCCAATTCAGTTTGTAACTCGGCAATATTTGAACCAGATGCTGCATACACTAAACCTTTTAGTTAACTCCGAATGCAAAAACGGAAGATCTAGGAGATAATCTGGGATTATTTCATCTCTTAAAAGATTTGGTTGACGTATTATCTTTTAACTAAAAGTGCATCTTCCAATTGGGAAAAAAATTATTCACCAAGAATTGCAATACAAGGAACCTATTAATCAATACGACAAAACTATCGGTTCTAATAACATGTCTGTACTTGTTAGAAGTGGCTTGGATGTGATAGTTGATGATGAATAGTTCTCCACACGAGACAACTAGTAATGCCTACATCAACCCAAAATCTCGAGGTCATTTTAAGATTTTGTTCCATTATGGCCATAATTTGATCCTTTAGTACATCAGGAATTGATATTGATCTTGGCCATCAAGAATCGTAAGCACGTCTTTTCAGAGAGCCATTTAGCTTTCATCTTTGATAGTTTCCTAGCTAACCGAATTTGGAAAAGCTTTGCCATTTTGGCACTCGTATACTGTAGAATTGGTATAGATTACATCACTCTAGTAAGATTTTCGGCATATTCTATGATGCTCATGTACAACAACAAGCTACTCAAGCTAACTGAACGAAGCAATTTTTTATGAGTTATTCGACTGAAATATTGACGCCCATTTTTGCCACACCTTGTATTGTATATGCAAGTCGGTTTGGAAATCTTTTTTGACATATTATCACAATTATCTGCAGTTTTATAACTAATAATTATCAAATTTTAAGAAATTTGTTTATTGAAGTTGTGATATATCTAACCTCTAACCTAGACCTGATTTACATAAGTGCGATTATTTTCTTCCAACCTCATCATAACTACATTAGTGATAGTGGCATATTCAATTTACTTACTTTATAGTCTACAGTTTTTTTCAAATAGTGTATTTCAAAAATGATTCCTCGTTCGATTTTGTTGGTTTTGGTTAGTGTAGTAGCGTTAAACATGGTTTCTAGTGAGGTTTACCGCTTACCTAATAATATAAAACCAATACGTTACTATTTAACTTTTGAACCGCAATTAAATCTTACCAAACCATACAAGTACATTCCCTACTATGGCAGTGTTACTATGGAATTAAAGATTTTAGAGAACACAAGAAATATAACTTTTAATAAAAAACGATTAGAAATAGATGAAAGTAGTATTAAAGTATTGAATAAAGCAGGAAAAGAGTTAAAAGTGATAGCAACATCTTCAAATGCCGTTGAAGAAATGTATACAGTTCAAATGAAAAGAGAATTAATTAAAAATAAAACCTATACTTTAGAAATAAACAACTTTCACAATAACCTAAGTCATGACGGTCTAGGATTCTTTAGAGCTTATTATCGGCTACATAATGAAGAAACAGGTGAAGCTGAGTCGCGGTAAGTTTTTTAGTTCTATTGAGAGAGCACATTAGTAGATCATTCTTTTGTCTCAGACTTTTGGCTGCAACCCACTTTCAACCAGCTGGGGCCAGAATAGCTTTTCCATGTTTTGACGAACCAGCTATAAAAGCAAAATTTATTGTCAGTTTAATAAGAAAGAAAGGCTTTAATTCAGTATCAAATGAAGCTTTGGAATCGACAAAGTATGCTTGCATGAATTAAAGACTACAATCATAATCATACTGGATGATTTTTTAGAGATTTGGGAGATGGTCGATTTAAAGATACATTTAAAGAAACACCGTTAATGTCTACTTATATCCTTGCTTTTGCGGTATCTGACTATGAATTTAAAAGCTTGGGAAAGTTTAGGATTCTGGCGAAATCTTCAGCGATAAAGAATAATGAAACGGATTTTGCTCTAGATACTAGCATAAAGACACTGAAAGCTCTTGAAGAATATACAGGAGTTAACTTTGTTATTGATAAGATGGATCAATTTGCTGTTCCTGATTCATACTTTAGATACTATGCCATGGAAAACTGGGGCTTGGTTATTTATGGGTAAGAAATTGTGCAATACTTGGTTAATTTTAATGTTTTTAAGTTTATTACACAGAACGACACTTGAGGTGGCAAATAACTGATCATATTTGATTGACGATGTACCTGAAATATGTACGCTTGTAATATAAGCAGTAGCTTTCAAGATTTGAAGTTATTTTCCAGATCAATGCTTGGTTTTCTTTCAATGCCAATAGCACTGATATTGTTGTGAATAAAATATTTATTCATTTTTGTTTTTAAAATTGATATATAGTCTCTTTAGTGAAATGAATAATATTGTCATTATGTTATTTGTATTTGTTTAGTGTTAGATACGTTATCTTTACTTTAAAACTTTCATAGAGAAAGCCATCTACTGCGTTCAAAAACCCACGATTCTGCAGATGACTATCAAAGAACTACATTAATGATATCTCATGAGTTCGGGCATCAATGGTTTGGTAATCTCGTGACACCCGCATGGTGGGATTACATGTGGATGAGTGAATCCTTTGCTGCTTACTTTCAGTATCACACAGCTGATGTTGTACGTTTTGAGTTTACAGTCCTAACTCTTAAGTGAGAAAATATTCAAACCGCTATTGCTAAAAATTGTCTTTCTAGGTTCAACCT
>VTPC01003572.1:0-73413 GCA_011009095.1 Ignelater luminosus | reverse complement strand
AAATTGTTAGTATTTATTGAGCAAACCATGGATGAGTATATTTCTGTGTAAATTGATCCATAACTTCTGGTGGCAATTCATTCCCTTGCACTCCTACATAAGACAAACTTTCCAGATTTTCAAAATCACTAACTGATATCTTCGTCAATTTATTGTTATCTAGCACTATCACACGAATATGCGATAGACCAGCAAATGTATCACTGTCTATTGTTTTCAATTTATTGTCACTCAAGTCGATAGATTCCAGATTCTTAAGCCCATAAAATGATTTAGGTTCTATAACAGATATCTTGTTATTGTTTAATTCAATACCTCTTAAACTGGCTAAACCAACAAAAAGTTTATTAGGTATGTGTTCAATACCATTCTTGCTTAAATAAATTACTTCTATCGATTTCAGAGGATCAAAGATCCCGTTGGGCAATGAATGGATGTTGTTATTAGTTAACTTCAAACTAGTCAATTTGCTTAAACCTTCAAATGCGTTGGGCTCTATGTTCTTGATTAAGTTGTTTTGTAAATCAAGAGATTCTAATTTCCCTAATTCAGAAAATAAAGATGAAGGCAGTGTTGCAATACCATTGCCTGCTATGGTTAAAGTAGATAACATCCTTAAGTCCTTAAAAGATCCTTGATGAACGTTAATTATGTGATTATAATCCAGATACAGGCTGGAGAGTTTAGTAAGTCCATTAAATACCCCGTCGTCTAAGCTGGTTAGCATGTTGTTAGTTAGATACACAGTCTCAAGCCGTAATAGCTTTTGAAACGAAGGCAGAGTCTCTATTTTATTATTGTGTAAGTCTAAATTTGTTAAATTCTCTACATCATCAAAACAATTAGTCTCTAATGTTTTTATCTTGTTGCTGCTTAAAACTAAACGTGACAGTGATGGCACTTCTTCAAACACCCCATTAGATATAACGCTAATATCATTGTCTTGTAAATTTAGATATACCAGACTTTGCAAGTTTTTAAATGCTCCTTTGCTTATTTCCTCTACACCATTGTGACGAAATTCCAAGGTGTGTAAACCTGGCAATTCTCCAAAGCAGTTTGGTTGTAGGTTTTTGATTTTACTGTCGTGCACATTGAAATATTCCAAATACTGTAAGTTCTTTGAGAATACACCACATATAGATTCTAATTCGTTCTCTCCTACCTCAAAGGATTTCAGTTTAGGGGAATTCTTAAACAAACCATTTGGCAATTTTTTAATCTTATTATTAGAAAGACTTAATTCTGTTAAGTAAGGTAGATTGTCAAATATACCCTCTTCTATTTCAGCAATCTCGTTGAAGTGAAAACTTAAGCTAGAGATTTCTGTCAAACCTTCAAACAAATCGGGAGGTAGCTTTGTTAATTTATTGTTAAAGGCTGTTAGACTCTTCAATTTTCTTAAACCACTCAGATGTGAACGTTGTAATTCTGTAATGTTGTTACCATGTAGGTCTAAATTTTCCAATTCCTCTAAACCCTGAAATACTCCTTCGGGTAAACTGGTTAAGGCGTTGTCACTTAGTGATAATGATTTTAGTTTAGGTAAATTGACGAATGCACTTTCTGTTATTGTTTTTATATTGCAAGACGATAAATCTAAGTTAACTAAATTCACGAACGACGAAAAAGTGTCTTGATTTATCTCTTCTATTGCTGGATCTCCTATCAATCCCAGAATTTCTAAAGACGTGAGATCGGAAAAGTATTTTTGAAAAATCTCTAAATTCTTATTTCTTCGCAAAATTAACCCCTTTAACGCCTTCAAGTTAGAAATATTTTTATCGATATTCTCTATATTGCTGTTTTCTATACCGATAATTTCCAATGATTCTAACTTCACCAAGCCATCTGACGTTAGAGACTTTATATTTGAGTCAATAAACCGTAAGTCTTTTAGTTTATGCCATTTACCAATAGAATCAATTGTAAAACTTTCCAGATGGCATTCAATAATCTTTATTAATTCAATATTTTCATTTAATAGATTGTTGTCTCTTAACCCTTTACTAATCTCTGTATTTAAATCATTCAAAGAATTTGCAAAGTGACAATACATTTCTCGACCATTTTCATAAAAATAACATGTTGCTTTGGTTGCTTCTGCATATCTTTGGATGAGTAACATCCATAGAATTAAAGTGTAACGCACCATTCCTTTCTTAATCTGAAATGAAACGATAATAAATTTAACTGATTGGAGTAAGGTACAAATAAAGGTAGCAAATCAATTTAACAGCCGGAATTCTTGTTTTAGACGGAAGAATTCGGACACATAAACATCTGAATGCTACAAGAAGTTTTCAGACGGAAATAGTCAAATAATTGTTTCTTGATTAAAATAATGGGCTTGTTTCACGTGTCAGATATATGAATTTTGTTGTAAGTCGTGTATTTTACATTAAATAAAGACTACTTTTCTATTTGCTGATTTTGTTTTCGTTGTTAAATAGCATTGAATAACTTTAATAATTTATTTCTCTGTCCTCTGTGTTTCCGTGGTTTAAAAATATGAAAAAAAAATAATTTAGACCCTACTTATAGTAGATTTTTATATTCACGTAAAATTAGAAATTGTGAAATGAGCCCATTGAATAAATTAAATTAAAATTGAGTTTACTTACCTTTAACTTGTCTTCTTTAACAACTAGTTGCACAGCTACAACACAAAGCTTAAATGAATATCAGCAGACAAATTTTTCTTTTATTACGCTAACCGTTATCAAAAACTTGATTTGTTTGTACGTAAAGAGGTTTCAGATCTGCATGAAAAGGTAAATAAATGATAACTTTCTAGACCTTTTTTATCAAATCTTCTTATACTTACTCATTAGTCATTAAAAATAATTTATTGTTTGTTATTCTAAATGCCATTACATAATTGTTTCATAATTTTGTTGTTCAGTCCTTTATTCATCGAAAAATCTGCAAAATAACTAAACAGGTTTTCAAAAACATTCTGAAAAAGTCAGTGTTATTTAATTCATCCATTTACTAAAATATAAAATACTAAAATATATTAACGTCCGTTTAGGAAAATTAAGATAGAGAGCACTGGAAACTTACATTTATAATCAGACATTCGAAGATTGCTGTTTAAAAAAATAGCCAATTAGTACTATCGCAATTTTTTGCAAAACATTTCACGGTTTATCAAGTAATCCTTATAATAGAAAACAACTTTTTCTGCAATCGTTGTAAAAAGTTGACTTTTTGATTATCATCTTAATTTTGCAATGACACGTTTTTAAACAGAATTTTGTAAAAGATTCATACCACCTCAAATCGTATAATTTTTGAAGAAAATTTTCTTTCAAGCCTTAAATTTTACTGAAATCTTTTTTTAACGTTTTTGTAAGACAAAAGAAATGCGTATTTTTTATACCCGCCTAGTCTCACTGTTGTGATAATTATTATCAAGAGTCAAAGTTTCTAAAAATTTTCATGCACTGTTCTCTTTAAGCCTGTACATTTTTTCATCTGTTTACAGCGGCGACCGCTTCTCATGAGAACATTTTATTTTATAAAATTAATTTTCAGCATTAAGGTTCCTATGCACATAAAATGAAAATAAGTTTTTAGTCAAAATATAGAAATACGCAGCTAGGCAACCCTTTTCACACTTTACCTGATTGTACCTGCCCCGAGGGCTTGGCTACCACCTTCAATTTAAAAAGACATACACAACCCTTTGTTTGCTTTGTCAATTGAATTTTAGTAGAATTTTGTGAATGGGTTGTTACCTTATTGATACCTAAATTCTGCACAGAGTACAAATGCAATCATTTTTCATTCACTCAAGGAATTTTTTAGTTAGTTAGTTAGTTATTAAATTTATTTAGCACATTGCTACAGCATAATATTTTTTATATATTTTTAAAAACATTAAAAAAAATTAAACATGTAAATTGCAATATATCAACGGTATCACATTTTTTTTGTATGTTGCATTTTTTAATGTGTATGGATTCCAAAATTCATATTTCGGCCCGTTAGCATGTAGTGTATAGGATTTTCTGAACGAATAATATACCTTTGAATACATTCTGATTTTATGCAATTTAATTGGTCCATGTTGCTAAGTAGTACAAACATCTGTTTTATTTCACATGAATGAAAAGCTTACCCTTATTTTTTAGTTTTAGAGTCGGCACACAAACTGCCCCACATTCTGGTGAAAATTTTGTAGATAATGCTTTGATGGACTGGGAAACTGAACAATTTTACCAGATCTAAATACTGAAAAAGTATTTTCTACACAAACTAAGCCCGAAAATGAAATTACAGGCAGAAAGATTGTAGATATTCAGCATCTCTTTTCGGAATTAAAGTCTTTAAAACATGAAGGTTTTAATTGTAGTTTTTTTGATGTCGATGTCGTTTCTGATAGAAGAATGGGACTAAAAAGCATTTTTAGCACAAGATGCAAGATGTGCAATATAGAAAACACCTTTGCTACGGAACCAGATACTGATGTTGTACATGTAGATAAAGCAACGGTATATGGGGCATTAGCAATTGGAGCTGGCTACAGTCAACTAACGGAATTCTGCTCGTCATTAAATATTCCCAGTATGTCATCCCATACTTATTACAAGAATGAATCCTTGGTACAAAATATTATTAGAGAGTCGACAGCAGAAGAAATGAAATTAGCTGGCGAAGAGGAAGCAAGATTGGCTCGGGAAGCAGGAGATGTGGATACTGATGGAGTCCCTGTTATTACAGTGGTAGTTGATGAAGCTTGGGGGAGGCGCTCCTATAAAAGTAACTATAATGCTCTGTCAGGTGTGGCTTGCATAATTGGCGCAAAAACGAGAAAGCTACTTTTTTTGGGAGTTAAAAATAGATACTGCTCTATATGCCAAAAATTTAAAGATAACGTACCGACGCACCAATGTTTCAAAAATTGGTGCGGAACATCTACAGCAATGGAATCTGCTATTATTTTAGAAGGTTTCAGAATGTCTATAGAAATGCATGGGCTAAAATACGGAAAAGTCATAGGGGACGGAGACAGCAGCGTTTACAACAAGCTATCCACTTTAAAACCATATGGCCCTAACTTTTTCATAAAGAAGATCGAATGCAGGAATCATATTTTGCGAAACTACGCTAATAAAATAAAAGACCTAGTAAAAACTCCAAGGACTGACATGACACTAACAAGTTTTTTGAAAACTAGCGTTTTAAGATTTAGAACGGCCGTAGTAAGCGCCATTAGACACAGAAAGAAGCAAAACTTCCGCGTACAGCAGAAAATGTATAATTTAAAAGAGGATATACAGAATGGGCCTCGTCATATATTTGGATGTCATGAGAAATGCAAAGAAAGTAATGGTAGTTATAAGTATTTTTGCAGTGGACCCAAACCTGGCGCGAAAAACTTATTTGAAAGTTTCAGAAACAGCAATTTATATGAATCTTTCATTAATGCTGTTAATAGAGTCGCCAACCACGCATCTAGTTTACTTCACGATGTCGACAGCAATTTTGCAAAGAACTTTAATTCTATTATTAATAAACTTATCGGGGGTAAAAGAATAAACTATTCTATGAGAGGCTCGTATGATGCTAGGTGTCATGGCGCCGCGATTAATTTTAATAGAAGAGGAACATTCCTAGATGCGGCTCATGCCAAAATGAGCAACAGCGTTGGGCTTTATACTAGTACATTCTGTACAAGAAAAAGAACAAATTATAGAAGAAAATCGCCAAAGAAACAATTTATAAATTCATGCGATGCTGACTTAGACTACGGTTCTCTTACTGATAATCTGGATAAACTACCAGAGGAACTAAACCAGTTAAAAACTAATTTCCTTGCCAACGTTTCAAATGACGTAGATGAAGTCGAATTACGAACTAGAGGTCAAAGTTCTAATCCCGAATGGTTTAAAGAAAAAAAAAATGCAGGATCACTGCCAGCAACTTTGGGAAAATATGCAAAATTAAAACTAACACTTCTACTGCTAACGTGGTAAAAGATATTCTCTACAATACTCACGTAAGAAGCAAAGCGATCGATTACGGAATTGTAAACGAAGAGACTGAAATACGCTTCTTCGAAGAAAAGTTGAATGGGAAGATTGAACGATGTGGCTTATTTGTAGACCAAGAAGAACCTTATCTTGCTGCTTCTCCAAATGGTTTGCTAGGTGAAGATGGAGTAATTGAAGTGAAATGTCCATACTCTGCAAGGGATTTAACAGTTGAAGAAGCTGTAAATAGCAAGATGTTACCGTATATAAGCAACTCAGACATAAATCCCAAAAGTTTTGTTTTAAAGACCAATCACAATTATTACTTCCAAATTCAAGGTCAGTTACACATAACCAATAGACGTTACTGTTATTTTATTATTTTTACAAAAAAAGGCCTATTTCATCAAAGAATATTTAAGGACGATGACTTTTGGAAACTTCACATGAAAAACAAATTGCAAAAGTTTTATTTTGGAGCTGTACTTCCCGAGTTAGCAGACTCGAGAGTGGCTCGAGATCTTCCTATTCGAGATCTAAAGTGTTCGGATTTATCACTTTATTGTAATGCAGATTCTAACGTGCTTCTCTCGCGTAATTAGGATTTCCCTGTTTTATGTAAAACGTAATAATGTAAAAATTGCATTTTTATTATTGATATAGTGTTGAAAATAACGACCTTATGATATTTAATCTTCTTTATTTTTTTTATTTTATTTATTTTTTATTATTGAATTATGAAACAGTCAAAAACTCTGTTACTAAGTAACTTAGTAACATACCCGATAATGTTCATAAGTAATACCACAAGTGGTCGGATTATCAGAAAAACTTTTATTTTCACGAGAAGCTGTTGCCTAGAAATTTGACGAGCTCAAAAGTGATTTTTTTGAATTCATTTTGATCGAGTTGTATTTCTGACGGCTACAGAGTTCGAGTGCAAAAATAAAAGTTTTCCGATGATAATCCTGTAACATGCATGGTATTTTGCATAATTATTTTATGAATACATTTATACAGGCAAATCCTTGCTATTTTTATTGAAATTAACGACCATAAAGTAGATATTGTTGCTAGTCTGTTTTAGCATATTCAAAGTAAGTACATGAAACACTTTTTTGTCGGTTACTGTTTGTATTACTTTATAAGCCACCAATCTAAAATACTGCATAACTCTACATATTAATACTACGTATTCTACCTAAAATCTGTTAGTTGTTAGTTCATAGTCGTTGATTTTACGGAACAACATACGTTATAAAACGTAATTAAATGAATTTTAGACTTTCTAACGTCCACAGTTGATAAAGAATAGCGATGAATAACCAATAAATATTCTAAACTGCGCGTTGTTGTTTTATTTACATCAATTATCCAGGGTATGAACAAACGAATGGTAACAGATTTTGTCTTTTTCTACTTATTAAGATTAGATTAAGGTATATCGTCTTACTTAAATGTTACTAAGAAATACACAAGATTTTAAAACGTTCATATTTACAAATTTCCGAAAAAATACTTTTGTCTGAATTTATAGTGATTTATGACCTGCTACTTTCAATGAACGTTGCTCTTAAAATCCCTTACGTTTACAACTTACAAGTAGCAGGTAGAAGAAAGAATTCCCCGGAGTCTTTTCTGGTGCTTTTTATTTATCAGCTAAATGTAGAGAGTGTTGCCTATTCTCTTAATCTTTTATATAAATTATAATTAATTAGAAAAATGTTGAAGTTAGTGTCTACGCCCAGCGCGCTGTAGAGTTAGAAGTTCTAGCACTTCTTTGTTGAAACATGCTTATTGCTCAAAAGACTTTTGAGAAAATCTGCAATGAAATTTTTTATTAAATTATCGGATTTTAATCAAATGCAATAATTGTTTTGGACAATATATGCCGAGCGCGCTACAGACGACTGTTCTGATGTGAGTACAATTGTTAAATGGTTTTCATATATCAAAGTATTTGCATAAACGTGTTTTAAAATTTGCTGAAATAACCCACTATTTTGGGGGTACTGCATAGGAACCTTAAAAAACATTGCACGCAGAATCGAATTTAGACAATGTCTCTTCTCGACTTTCAAAGAAGAATTGTTAAACATTCGTGATGTCGCAAAAAAAGGGCCACCCAGCATCACTTTTACAGTCTTTTCAAGGAAACAGATTGATTAAGTATTTCTTTTTTGTTTTTGTACTGAACACAGACTTAAGAATCAACAGAATGTGGCACATGAACTACAAGAAAAATTAATTCATTTGGGCTCAGTTTAATATCAGACAACTGCAAAGTTCTGTTCTAGTTCTCTGTAGCTGCACAGTTTCCTAGCACTAATGCGTAGAAGCAACAAAACTCTGTTGGTTTAACCATGCTAAGATTAGATTCAAAGAATTTAAAATTTCAATTTGTAGACTTTTGTTGTGTTGTGTTTAGGATTAGTATGACGAGTTTTCTATGTCTTATACATGACATACTTTTAAGTAGGTACATTTTGTATTATTTGCATTTTTTTGTTAAAGTTCCCCTTTTGTTCCGCTGCGTTACCGAAGTAAAAGTGTAATCTTTGCTTTCCTAGCTTTTATTCAATTTATTTATCGAACAGTTTGTCAGTTACGTACTACCTACCTAGTTCCTGAAACACTAAATTCATAAACACAATTCTTATTCTCGTCAGAGGGACCAGATTCACTTTTGTTTGGGTTTTTAGAATTTTAGAAATTTTTGTCTACAAGTAGTATTACAGATTTTTCAATCAGGAGACTATTCTGCATCTTTTACTTTTAGCTTCGTTAGAGTTGTACGAAGTCACACATTTTAAGGCTTTTCCTGTGGTTCTTGATATTGAACGGATAGAAGCATCGTAATCTCGTTTCCTTTCCGGGGTCCAGGTATAATGTACAATAAACGAATCTATACAAGTGCAGACACTCTAGCCACTTGTTATAATTTTATAAAATTAACTTGAAGATCAAGCTAACAATGCAGATAGTAGAAGCCTGCATGGGCTGGCTTTTCTAGTCGGGCCTTTACGCTGTTTGGATCAAAGCTCGGGTTCGGATCGGGCCGGGCCTCAGTTTAAAAATTTATCGGGCCTTTCAGGCTTACGTCCGGTCAATCGCGCTGTTCGGTCTTGTCGGGGCTTTGAGCTGTTGTACTTCTCGGGTCTGTCAGGCCGTTTGAACCACCGCGTCCAGCCTTTTGAACTTTTCGGCCCTTCGGGTCTGTCAAGCCGTTCCGGTTTTTTGGGGTTCTAGGGCCTGTCGGACCGCCGGGCCTTTCAGACATTTTTTGTCCTTTTGGGTCTCTCTGGTCTATCGGGTCGGTTAGACCTTTTGGATCTGTTAGGCCATACGAGTCCGTCGGGCTTTTTGGACTTCTCGGGCATGGCGGATCGTTCGGGCCGTCAGACTTTTTAGACTTCTCGGCTCTTCGAGTCTCTCAGATCTATCAGGCTGTTTGGATCTAGCGGGCCGTTGAGTCTTTTGCACTTTTTGGCCCTTCGGGTTTATCGGGTCGTTTGAAGCCCTGTCCTGTCAGACCGTATGTTAGATCGTTCGGACCTTCGGGCCTTTTAGCCTTCTTGGTCTTCTGGGTCTATTATCAGGGTGTTTGGATCCCTCGTCCTGTCGGACCTTTCTGGCTTGTGAAGCCATACAAGTCTGTCAGACCTTTTGAACTTCTCGCCCCTTTGAGCTTTTCTGTTGGTCGTTCGGACTTCTCGGGCCGGCAGGCCTGTCGAGCCTTTTGAACTTCTCGGCCCTTCGAGTCTCTCGCGTCTATTGAATCGTTTCGATTGACCCTGTCAAACCATACGGTTCTATCAGACTTTTTGGATTTTTTGGCCCTTCAAGCTTTTCGGTCTGTAAGACCGTTCGGGTAGGCAGGCCTGTCGTGCCGTTTGGACTTCTAGGACCTTCGAGTCTCTTGAGTGTATCAGGCCGTTTTGATCTCGCGGCCCTGTCGGGTCATCCAAGTCTCTCAGGCCTTTTGGACATCTCGGCCCTCCGGGTCAGGCCGTCTTGTTCTATCAGATCATACGAGTCTGTCAGGCCTGATTTACTTCTCGGTGCTTGGTGCTTTTCGGTTTGTAGGACCGTTCGGGCGTCTCGGACCTGTTGGATGTTTGGACTTCTTGGCTTCTGGGGTTACTGTGTCGGGCCGTTCGTGTCATTTGGGCCTCTTGGGCTGTTCGGACCCGTCGGGCCGATCAAGAAGTTATCAGAATCTTTTCGGGTCGCGTCAAGTTTGCCTCCAGTCGGACCAAGCCGGACTGGACGTGGATAGTTCGGACCGTGCAAAAAGTTGTAAGTACTGCAGTGTTGCCAGATATGGAGATATTTCCCCAAATTGAGAATTTTTGAACTTGGTGGGGAAATTGGTGAGGATCTGAAAAAAGTGGATATTTATTGGAGATAAATTAAGAATTCTGAGTAAATTTGCAACGTTTTTTAATGGAAAAGGAATTTATTGGAAGCATATTTCCGTATGATCAATTCGAAGATGGTGAGTGTTTAAAGTATTTTCGAAAAATAAACACGAACTTTGACAGCTAATATTGTCATTTATTAATTACGTTTGTAGCTGTAATACATATGTCAAGCACTGACGTGGGTTCTTTATCTCAAAGACAATCTCAATACATTTTTTTTGATAAACTGTTATTTACGTAACAAGTCAGTAATATTTTACTGGACGGTTAATCTTTCCTAACATGTTAGGTAAGACATTTTGTTTGTTATGCAGAAAATTAATTAAGAGTTGTTTGGATTTTCTTTATTAAGAATCGCGTTGCTCGTATCTACGTTTCCAAGGTGATAATTGAGAGTTTTTTAAAGGTATTCTATTGGTTGTAATTTAACAAAGCACAAATGAAAGTTGAACTTTGTTTTGTTTCCTTGGTTACTAAGTAAATAATATTGCACAATATTACTCCATATTGCATTTACACGTCTTTCTTGTTCTCTTATATCGTGCAGTTGCACGCGATTAATGGTAAATACATTTAAAAACTAAAAAGATTTATGATAGTAATCGTGGGTGTTTTGCTTTGTAGATGAACACGAGGGCTGGTCAGAATTTAGCAAAACAAAAGCTACACATAGGGCGGAAAGTCGTTTTGGTATCTCTGAAGGAAAAGCTAAAAAAAAAGGAAAGCAACAGAGATTTCGGTAACATTCTTTATAATTCCTTTTTATCTTTCCAACAACAACAATTGTGAACAACAATAATAATAAAAATTAACATAACAAAGCAATTTTAGGATAAATCCTTTGGTCATTCATGTTTCTTGTAGGTTACTTTAGCTACCCATCCTTGCTTGTGATCGGAATGGTAATCGACCGTACGGACATGCCCATCGGGCTGTAGCAAACTGTAAGTGCCTTTCACCTTGTATCCGTCCCTTTCTTCGTGTTTACTCTTGTAATCGTGATGCTTGTCATCGTGTACCTTGTATTCGTAATGGAAATGGGGATGAGCCTGAAAACAGTTTAAACTCTAACGGTAACTCTTACAAGAATATAATAGAAATTACCTTGAAATGCACTTCTTTTTCATGTTTTACATCAACAGGAGTTCCAAATCCGCCGATTCCACCTCCGCCACCTCCTTCATGGTGATGATGATGATGTCCACCGCCACCGCCGCCACCACCACCGCCACCACCTCCGCCGCCACCACCTTGAGGATAGGCTATCGATGTGGATAGTACGACAGCAAACAAAACCTGCAACGAATAATTAAAAATATTTTCTCGAAAACATAAAATTGAATATTTTATACTTACAATTAATAACTTCATATTGCTTCTACGGGTTGTGTTTGCTTTTGATGGTATGAGCTAACTGATAACGTTTCTCCCGCGGCCTGCTTATTTTATACTTAATTTACGTGAAAGGGTAGGTTTTTAACTCCCATTAACCCATGAACTGAAATGTGACGAGAATTAAATTTCAAATCGATACATTAAAAGTGTTAATTTGTTTCAAATTTTCACTTAACTAGAGGTGACATAATAATAAGACACAGTCTGATTGCATGAATAACTAGAGTAGAGTAATATTTGTCCTTTCCAAATTAAAATATACGTGTACGACGCTAATTGCGTAGATTTATATCGCTTAATTGAAACGATTGAACCTGATTATGAAAATGAGGTAAAATGTTTTTGTTGTTTTTCTGTAATATAAACACAATAATAATAACAAAATTGGAAATAATCCAAAGAGAATGTTTAATCGCTTCGGAGAGTAACTTACTGCTATAGAGAAGATTCAGAGCTCTTAAGGACTATTTACGATAAACATTCTTACCTCATCTATAAAACAGAAATGTAGAAGAAGAGAAGATTCTTCCAAAACAAAAAAAGTAAACAACTGAATATAATCATTTGTTTTCTGTTTGTTTTATGCTCTTTTGTTTATTTATTATCTTCGAATTAGTTAAGGCCAGCAAAAAAGTCCAGAGCGGTTAATAACGCTTCAGTTCGCATCTAGAAATTCCATCAGTTTTCTTTTTAGAAATTTTAAAATTGATGCGATAGGAGTAAAATTAAGAAATGTACAATAAAAGTCAGAATTAACATGTTAATAAAATTGTTTTTTCTTATTGAATCTTTTAAGAACGTTTAAAATGTCCAAAAGTCTACTTTATTTTGCTAATGGGCCGAAAACCACAGCAATACGTTCTGGTTCGTTGTAAGTTGCGTTCTTACAGTTGGCGGATACAAATATCTTTTCAGAAATTCATTTTCATGCGGCTGCAGTAATAGAAGGAGACTTTGCGAAGCGTTTTGAAGTCGTAACCCTAGGTCAGCAGAAAAGGAAGCATACCTTCAATGCCAATAGTTCTGTTTTCCTCAGGGCAAAGATATGTGCTGATCGTGGGTAAGCCCGGGTCACAGCGGGAATGAGGTCGGCAGTTGACAACCTGAAAACTGACGAGACTGATTCTCAGATTCCCAATCAGTTCTCGAACCTACACGTCTGCGCTTCCTATATCTACCTACAGGAGAGCAGCCCCATATACGTTCCAGCCCAGTCGACTTTTGTGAGTTGGTGGTTTCGCTGTGGTGATGGGCAAGAGATCGGCAATAGGCAACTTGCCTGCTCAGGCTTTCACTGTTCCGAATTCCCAACAGAAATCACACCCTTCTCAACAACTTGGGCAACTTCATCATCGTCGCTACCGACGCGTTAACTCCACAGTTCGAGATAGAGGCCTGCACAGTTCGGGTTGGGCCCAGCCTCAGTTTAAACATGTATGTAGATTTTCGTGCCTACGTCCGGTCAATCGAGCATCTCGGGCCGCTCTTGTCTTGTCGGGCCTGTCGAGCCATTGGATCTCTCGAGCCTGTCGGACCGATTGGATCTCTCGGGGCTATCGGACCGTTCGGGCTTCTCGGACCTGTTGGACCGTCCTGGCTGTCGGGCATTTTGGACTTCTCCCCAGAATACTTGCTCGCTGGAATGAGTCCCAATCCCACGTAGAAAATAATTTCTCACAATATCCACCTCTAGACAGAGTAGAAAACATCAATTCCACAGCACGCCAAGTTATCATCGCCATCCAAGACGCAGTTCAAACTTCCGTCCTCGAAAGAACCGTCGATCCTATAGACAGTTTCCTCTACCTGCCTTACTGCGCGAAATTATCCAAGGAAAGCGGCGAGTGTACAGAGAATACGTTTGTATCCCCGATACCGTGGTGAAAACACAGTGAAATCGACTCGATGCCATCGTCTGTCGATATACCATCCGGATCGGGGAGGCGCGACGGTTAGGTGCTTTTTCGAATCTGGATCACCTTGACAAGGCAAAACGATCAAGTAATCTCAGTCCCTTAGAACAAAGTCTGTTTAATGTCCAAGCTCCCCATAACGTCAACTACGACGTTCGCCTAGACCCTGATATTAGCACAAGGGACTTCTTTTGAAGCTCCTAGCCGATTTTCACCTGCTTTGTCCAACTAATCAGGAGCTATTAGTCAACATCGCGTGTGAGTACGCCAGGCTTTGTCCAGGATGTACGCGCCGCGATTTTTTACTACCACGGCATCCCCCTCTTCAAAGAGAGGGTTCTGGTGTACGAACTTGGACCCGTGGAGACTTTGTTCCGAAGGTGGAGAATCAGAAAACCAACGGCATCCTATTTAGTTGCAGCAATTATAGCTACAAGGCCAAATTCCATTCCGAAGACGTCCTCTAGCTTTCGTCATCTCTTAAACACCTTGGCATCACTCTCACTTCTACGCTGAGATGGAGCGACGAGCTGAAACGTTGCCTGAACATCGTCCAGCAACACAGCATCTTTCTTCCCTGACTGTGCGACGGCATTCCAGGCTGCCAGGTTATTACACGCTTACAAAACTTTCATCAGAAACGTGATCGACTACCGATTCACTGATTTCGACAAAACGAGAGTACTATCTGCAGGAGGATTTTCTGCCTGAAGCGCTTTCACCCTTCAGAGGAAGTGTCCGACAGAGCGAGGACTTCTCCTATAGATACGCGGCGTTAGATAGCTTTTTCTCCAATGGAGGGTATACGTGATCGATAGAGACACGCAGAGACGAGTGTTCCAAAGATCCAAGCGCACATCCCTTTTTCGAAATTTCGACTTGGACCTTTGGTTCTGTCCGGATGTCTGGGTTCAATCCGCCACAGCCGACACCAGCCTTACAGCTGAGCAAGTACTTAAATACTCTCTCAAAATCCGAATTAATGAGACGGGAAGAGGTTGACGTTTTTTAGTAATCTATCGGCTAATATTCTTTCCAATATCTTGCTTACGAAGTTGAGAAGGAAATAGGACGATAGGAGTCGGGTCCGAGGGGCTCTTATGTGGTTTAAAGATCTGGCTGATGATTTCCACGCAGAAGAGAATTAACCACATCACAGATAGCAGTTATACATGTTGGTTAAAAGCTCTATTAAAAACTACAAATTCTATTTAAATACGAAGGATTCAGGTACACTATCAATTCAAGCACACTCTCTATCTCCACTTTTTATGCTTGATAAGAAATAAAAGGCTTTTTGTCCAATTTATTTGTTTCAGATTTACTTCGTTACACTAACATTGAATGAAACGAGCTATGAATAAAAGAATCTTTTCCTTTGTTTTGGTGCAAGCGTTCCATATGTAATTATAATACTGTAGGTATGCAGGATTACAAACTGGTAAACCATAATAAGTACATATCTATAGGATGTTATCATAAACATTAATAAAAGTAGGTAACGATTTCTGTGTCTCATCAACGGATCTCTAGGCACCAAAGTTCGAACTTAAAGATAGACAAATAGGCAAGAAAGGTATTTCAAGTTTGTTTGAAAACACGTCAAGCTCCGTCCTCTATTTATTCATTTCTCAAGGATTTAATTACAAATACCTACAATTACCCAAATTTAGTCTTTACCCTTCATCAACCTTCTAAGAGACTTAAATACGTCATAGGCTACCTGAGGTGGCGAAACGTCGGACGTCACTCCTCATTTTTTGAGATTGATAAACACAAATACGGTTCGTAATATGCTCTTCTAAAGACCACCTGCGGTGGTCCAAGGTAAAGGATCACCCGCTATAAACTTTCTAAGAGAGTTAGACATCCTATAGGCGGCCGCCTATGGTGATCCATTAACCTAGAGTGACTCAGATTTGCGTTTACCCTTCAACAACTTTCTAAGAGAGTTAAACGTGTCACAGCCCATCTGCGGTGGCCAAAGGTCAGACGTCGCCTTTCATTAACCTTCTTAATAATGATAAATACAAATCTGAGTCGCGATAGCCCTTCAAGCGGCCACCTGGTGTAACCCAAAGTCGGGTGTTTCAAGAGAATCAAATATCCTACAGACCAAACGCGGGCTCCAACCTTTATTAACCTTCCAAAAGAGTTAAATGCCATGTGGAATATTACCTGTCTTAGCCCAAGGTCGATCTTCGTCTTCCATTAACTTCTTAAGAATGATACTACTAGCACGGGTAACACTCGTTCAAACTTCTAAGAGTTAGATATCCCACAGACTATCTTCGATGGCCTATGGTTGGGCGTCGCCATCTTCTACAGACCACCTATGGTGGCCCAAGGTCAGATATAGTTATCCTTCTCTTTTAAAACAATAATACAAATACTCGTTAAGATTTGCTCCTCAAAGCGGAAACGTCACCTTCTATCAACCTTCCAAGACAGTAGTCATCCTCCATTAGCCTTCTCAAGAATAATAATACGAACATGGGTCGGGCTGTGCTCTTAAAAGATAAAACATTGCATATACCAAGCTTCCAACAGAGCTAGATATGCTATAGGTCTCCTACGGTGGTCCAAGGTCAGGCGTCCTCCTTCATTTGCCTTCTTAAGAATGCTAGGCTGAAACATCGCCATCTTTCAAGCTTTCAAGAAAACTAGATATGGTATAGATCACCGTAGGTGGAGGAATCGTCCTCCATTACTTTCGTTAAGAACGAATAGGGTCGGACTATCCTCTTCAAAGGCGAGGCGTTACCCTCCTTCAACCATTCAAGAGAGTTGGATATCCTACAGGCCACCTAAAATGGCCCAAGGTCAGGCGTCGTCCTCCACTAACCTTCCTAAGAATAATAATACGAATACGAGTCAGGTTATGCTCTTAGAAGATGAAACATCGCCATCTATCAAGCTTCCAAGAGAACTAAATGTCCTACGGTGGCCCAATATCAGGAGTCATCCTCCATTAGTCTTCTTAAGAATAATAATACGAATACGAGTCAGGCTATGCTCTTAGAAGCTTCCAAGAGAACTAGATATTCTATACGTCATCTACGGTGGCCCAATGTCAGGCATCATCCTCCATTAGTCTCGTTAGGATTAATAATAATAATACGGGTCGATTTATGCTCTTCAAAAGCTAGGCGTCACCTTTTATCAACCTTTCAAGAAACCTAGATATCCTATAGGTCAGTTACGGTGACCCAAGGTGAGACGTCGTCCTCTATTAGCCTTCTTAAGAATAATAATACAAATACGAAGGGCTCTATGCACCTCAAAGGCGAGGCGTCACACTCTATCAATCTTCCAAGGGAGTTAGATCAGGTGTCGTCCTTCATTAGCCTTCTTAAGAATAATAATACGAATACGCGTCAGGCTATGCTCTTCAACCGTGAGGCATCGCCAGCTATCAAGCTGGCAAGAGAGCTAGATATTCTACAGACTACCTACGATGGCCTAAGGTCAGGCGTCGTTCTCCATTAGCCTTCTTAAGAATAATAATACGAATATCGGTTGGGTTATACTGCTCAAAGACGAAGCCTTACCCTCTATCAACCTTCCAAGAGTGTTAGATATGCTATAGCAGCTTAAATGGTGTTCTTCTGAAGAGTACTAATTTTTCATTTTTCCTAAAATGTGCAGCTTCCCTTGAAATCCGCTCTTTATTCATTAGCGAAAGGATAATAAGCTCGAGACTGAAGCATGAGGATTCCAACTATATACTAAAGTAAGTATTCTAATAAATACTGTTATGAGTTTCTCATGGGATTACATGGAAACTATCGCACCGTCTAGAATAATTTCATCTTATAATACCTAATTTAAAAACAATCCATCGGTCTGGATGGTCAACGGTGATAACTGCCACAATACTCATTCCAGGCATAATAGACATACATAGGGCGAAGTCAGTCATTCCGGACCTACTCGTATGTGAGATAAAGTTATACATATAACTGTTGATTATTTAATATTCAGTGTTGCAACAGAACAAATTTAATTTTATGTTTGTTTCTCTCTAACATAGTAATTTTAGTTTAAGTCATAAACTTTAAATTAATCAACAATTTTTTCGATTGTATTACCTACTATGCATTAAATAATTTCGACATAGTTATCTACTAAAATAAGTTTCAATAACAACAACACAATTTAAAAATCACATAAACGTTATTAATTATTATTATTATAGTATCGTTTAATAAATTTCGTTTACTTGAAATGGGTAATTTAAATATCATATTTTTCGCGTAATGTACGAATTACATAATCGTTGCGTACTTTCCAAATAAGAAATTATGTCGTATAAATTAAGAACAATTACTTGTTTAATTATGGGAATTTTAATTCTATAAACTATTTACTCATTAGGTAATTTGTAAAATATTACATTTTTCCTTTCGCATATTATAAGGTTGTATTTGATTAATTAGATACTTATTTTTTGTTCGTACCATGTGATACAATTAATAATCGTAACAGAAATATAAATAGTCCTGCACACTTTGATTACATTATTATTTATAAATGTAAGGTGTTTAGATATCTGGTATTTAAAAGAATGCAGGATTATATTAATTTGTGATCTAGATCAGTTTAGACTTATTTTGTATAAAGAAATGTAACTGAAAGGCGACTAATTTCTTTCTTACCCTTACTACAGCAGTGCAATGTTAGTTGCAAACTTTTTGCAGTGCGTAGTTGCCGATTTCTTCAATATTTTGAAATTACATATTAGAGGAGTTCACCAAATGTATTTTACACTTTACGCTTTTAAATTTAAAGCTTCCAAGGTAAAAGATAAAAGCACAAGACGTTCAAGTTTACCTTTTAACAAGATTCTTTAATTACGTCGAGGTTCAAATATAAAGATTGCTCTAGCAAAGTAATTTTCTCTTGATATAATGTTATTAATACAATTATTGAGCATAATAAAAAATCAAATGTGACATATTTTTAAAACTTAATTCAATTTGGATTTTTATTATTGAAAATTTTTATCGAGTTTCTCCCATGTACATTAACAAATCTGGCAACTGTGCATGTAATTGAAACATAACCAACAATTTTATTATTGTTGTCATCTTGTCGGTATTAATTGTAACCTGTTTGCCTGAAATACTTAAAACTTGATATTATAATGGATCGAGATCTAGAGCAGCTACATACTGCTCTAAATTCCATAAAAGTATTAAGATCTAATGTTGGACAAGTATTTGAAACGGTAAGTAGCGGTTTAAGAGCGGACCATGGGGAAGAAGGAAAAGAAAACAAATTTATGCTGGAACTTCAAGAGCTGTTAACTACAGTAAACAATAATTTAAGGTAGCTGCTTATTGCTGATTCTAGTTATTTTTGTGTTTGATCAATATTAATTTGTAGGGATGTGGAAACGTCAGTATCTAGCTTAACACCACCTCCGGGTCCATTTAACTTGGCTAATACTACATATTTAAGTCAGGAAACAACTCAAGAACGTCAAGCACTATATGGACAGCTAGTAAATAGTTACAAATGGACTGACAAGGTTTGTGTATCAGAAGGGAAAATAAAAACGAGTATCAATATGTTGCTCATTTTAGATTCGTGAATACAGTACATTAGCGGGAAATATATTGGCCACAAATTCTGTAAATAAGACTTATAAAACCTTCAGTACTACTAAACGAAGAAAAACACAAACTAGTAATCATAATGTTGCACCAGAGTAAGCGAATCCACTAAAAGTGTTATCAAGTTTTAATATTCTTTGTTGTAGTGTCATAGAAAATTTAATTACTGGAATCGATAGATTGTTTCCTGATGTTACTATCACTGCCCCACGTCCTTTTGCTCCAAATCCTATAATTCAAGTAAGTATTTAGTATAACTAGCAAACAATTTGTTTATTTATCTATTTTGTATCCCAACAGGCCTCATTAGGGAGAGTCTTAAAAGCAATCATTGCTTTTAAAGGTTTAATGATTGAATGGGTTGTAGTTAAAGCGCATTCGGAATCAAACGATTTATGGACGGAATCTCGCTATAAGGTATTTCGTAAGGTAACGGAGAATTGTCATGCAGCTATGTGCCACTTTCATTCACCTACAATGCCAGAACTTGCAGTTCGATCTTTTATGGTGATTAATTATGAATTGTAGTTTTATCAGGATTTACACTGTTTATTATCTACTGTTACAGCATTGGTTCCATAGCTACAATACATTGTTTAGTAGCCCTTGTAAAAGATGTGCGAACCATCTTCACAATAATCTTCCGCCTACATGGAGGGATCTACGTACATTGGAACCGTATCATGAAGAATGTAAATAATTATTTTTAAGTGTCAATGAAGATATTATAAGTGTATTTAAGTATTAAGATTTGTTTTTATTTGTATTATGAATTACTGAAATGTGACATCTTGATGGTACTTTGCAAGTTTTATTTATTTTTAAAATCAAAATGTATCATATGGAGTTATTAAAACAAATTTACTCTTTTTATTATGTGAGAAATAAATTATTGAATTCAAATAGTCCTGCATGTTAAACTGGACAAGAATAAAAAATAAAATCTGGTAATTCTCATGAAAATTTCATAGCTTTAATCTTTTGATCAAGTATTTTTACAATGTTGGTAGCTCTTCTGAAATCATTAACCTTATAAAAATTCAAAAAAAGTGTCTTGAGAAACCACAGTCAATGTCAACTCAAGCAGATTGAACATAACCTCTTTTAGATGACAGATGCTTAACCTACAAGTTTGATTCTAAGAAAATAACCTTGTGAATCTGCGCTTGGGTTTTCTTTTCGATTTCTTTTCTACATTTCCACAGTTCTCCAATCTAATTATTATGAAACTCTGTCAGTAATCAAATCTGAATTTTTTATTTGCAATCTGTCCCTGTTTGGCTGTGTCTAAAGTACCGCCCTAACGTGTTGTATGTATAGCCACGGCCTACCGTAATTTCAAATTTAAATTATTGTTCGTTATCAATAAATACAGGCAGAAAAACAGTTTATACTGAAGAGAAACCTTTCAAGTGTGAAATTTGCAGCTTTCAAAAGCAATTTGCTAGTACACGAAAGAACTCACTGTGACGGGAAACCTTTTAAATGTGATATGTGAAATATTATAAACTCCATGAAAACCTTGTTTAAAAAACATATGCGCGTTCACGCCAGTGAGAAACCTTATAGGTGCAAAGTAATGTAATTTCACATGTCCAAAAAAGTGTATTCATAGTTGCGAAGTCTTTTAAATGTACAATATGTGTGGTTACCTATCAGTCTATAGACAATTTAAACAGACACATGCTCATTTATAATAATAATACTCATCAAGAACGTCACGAATGCAAAATATGTGGTTTTAAGTGCAGTGATAAGAACAATTTACGAAACATGTATGCGTTCATAGTGGTGAGAAACTTTGTGCGCGCAGAATATGTGGATATAAATGTAAACAAAGCAGTAGTTTACGGAGATATATGCATATTCATAGGAAGGAAGGAAATCATATGTTCCTGCTGCTGCAAAGCAGCAGAGACGACTGGTAGGCATGAGCCTTTTCGGCCAAGATGGAATTTGGTAATTTGGAAGACTGTACGCGGTCAAGGATAGGATGAGATGGGTCGGTCCTATCTCCAGTTCTCTATCATCTTCACCGTCGCCGCTAATGCAAAGTCAACCACGCCAAGCGCACCCACTCATACTAAAGTACACCGCAACTCACCAT
This sequence comes from Ignelater luminosus, assembly GCA_011009095.1. Taxonomy (NCBI): domain Eukaryota; kingdom Metazoa; phylum Arthropoda; class Insecta; order Coleoptera; family Elateridae; genus Ignelater; species Ignelater luminosus. The sequence continues at coordinate 51,975 of VTPC01003572.1, read as the reverse complement.
CGCTGGCGCCGCGGTCCACTCAGCTTCCGGAGTCTTATTGGTACCTGAAACAGAAAACAGAGTTATGACAGGGAGGGTGAGGTGTGGAAGGTTACAGATGTGCGGAGGTTTTGTGAATGGGTGTGGGATTGGGTTATCTGGTAGTCAAGGATGTCTCGGAGGTCGCCGGGAAGCTCCAGGGCTTGGACGAAGAGAATGGCTAGAAGGTACTTGAGCTTCCTCTTGGGTTTCCTGGGAATGGAACCGGGGGCAGTTCTCGAAGTATCCATAGCTCTCTTTACAAAACCGCCCCGCAGGAGATTGAGTCTGGCATTTATCGCAGGTATTTCGGTTAGCTCGTAAACTTCATCAGAGGGGTGGAAGCGATCCAGTCGAAGCAACTTCCGCCACAAAGCCCTGTCTTTCCTGCGAAGCGATTCCGCGAGTTTGGGCACAGCAGCCCCGAAGCAGATAAAGCAATAATCCAAGACGTAACGGACGAATGTTTTGTAGGTATGAATGAGGATGCGGAGGGGCTATATCGCAGCATCGCCTGCATTATTTCATCCAAGAAAGAGTTTTTGGAAACGTTATGCCCAAGTACACGGCGGTGAAAAACAACCGGAGACGGCTGCTGCACAGTTCGAGGTGGACGTTGTTGTCTGAGAGGCTCGTTTTCGTGAACAGGTTTGGGTATTTGAAAAGGATCGCCAAGGTCTTTTTGGGGTTCGGTCTGATTCTCCACCGCTAGAACCAGGACTCTAGACGTGCGAGGTCGCGCAACAGATTCATAGAAACGGTGCGGCGGCGGTAGAATCTTTTATGAGGTCGTGATAAAGAAAAGCAGGGATATGATGGATGTGAAACTCCAACCCTCGGAATGTAGACGCTGAAAAGTTGTTGACCAATTTGTATCCGGTGGCGGCGGCGCGGCGGATCAGGAAACTCCGGATGATGCAAACAAACTGAAAAGGGATTCCGGCTGCGAGGAGCTTTTGAAGAAGTCCCTCGTGCCAAACCTTGTCGAATGCTAACTTTATGTCCAGGAAGGTTGCGAGTATGTACCTTCTGGTGTTTGGAGCCGTGCTGGCGTTCGTTTGGAGCTTTAAAAGTAGACATGGTGGGGCGGAAGCCGTACTGGGTCGGAAAAAGGATGTCGTACGTGGTCGTGAGATCACGCAGCCTGTCGGCAAGGATTCTCTCGAACGCCTTGCCTAAGACGTTAAACAGTACAATGGGGAGATAAAAAAGGGATCGTCTTGGTTATTGTTGGACTTGGGAAACATGACCACGCGGGCGGTTTTCCAGCAGGCTGGGAAGTGGCCGCAGCGAAGACAGCTATCGAAGATGGTCGCGAGGAGCTCTAGGGTTTCGGATGGTAACTGTCGGAGAGCTCTCCGGATTAGAGGGTCCTCGCCAGGAATGGAGTTCTTGCCGGATGGGACTAAGAAAATCCGGAGGCGGTTTCGGAGGGGCTCTGACTAGAATGTTTATTCAGGGGTTGTCCTGAATCGCGTCGTCCGGAGGCTGGAGAATCTCCAGGCACTTAGCACAGCCCTATCCATCGGGCATGAATATCCAGTTTCCGCCTCTTGACGTCTTTGGAAAAGGGTCGACTAGGTTCCCCTCTCCAAGATAATTCGCAGCAATAAGAAACCACTGGAGAAAATGTGAGACGAAAACTCCGAAGTTTCAGGCAAAGCGAGCCGTTTGACTCTGGGAAATTGCCCGGCTACCTTCACACAGGCAAATGTTTCAATTGAAGCTTAAATCTGAGAGCTCTAAGCGCAAGAGTGAAGGTTTTAAAAGTGAAAGCAGCCGTGCAGGGATTGATATTCCGAATGCTTTTGCATATCAAGCTTTGTTGCTGTAAGTTGATGATGGCAAAATGGAGCCTTGAAAAAGGTGGTTCCTGGGTACAGTTGGCTGTGAGGGAAAAATGGAAATCGCCAGTTTAAAGGGGATCTCCTCAATCAATATCGAAAGTGTTGCGCAATAGATAAAAGAAGAAAGATAGTGTGAAAAAGGTAGTTTAATATAACAATTTATATGTTGGTTGTTACAGAATTTTATTTTAATAAAAAAAATATACAACTACATCCCATTACCAATATACACAGTATACATTACAGAGAGATCTAGTAAATTACCTACATGGTATACTTTCCATACTACTTCTACAATACAAGTATTAATTAATTCTAATCTACTTCAAGTTTTCTAAAATTTCCGGTCACTCCATACAATGGATCTTCTTCACCGCCGCAATGGACACCACTTATGCCCCTTTTAAGAGCCGATACAGCCCCTTCTTTTTCTTTAGCACTAAAGAGATTTTCATTTATACACATTTGATCGTGTAACAGCAATAGTCCATGTGATTTCCTCAACTCTTCCTTCCATGAAGCTAAAACATGACACGTATTTGAAACAAGTTACTCTAATAAATTAACAACATACCAATCATTTCCGACATAGGTATACTACCACCATACTCTTTAGGAAGAAGCTCAAGATCCATATTTCCATTATTTATGAAATCATTTAAATCTGAATATATCTTAATCCTCTTCTTTATTTTATCGGACACAAGAGACGTTCCAAAATCGCAAAGAAATTTCATCGATGGGTGCACGTTGATTCCGTGCACTTCTTTGTGTCTTACAGGAAGGATCCGCTATTACAACAAACAGTGACACATTACTTACTTGGAAACAATAAAGATCATCATTACCTCCCCATTTTTGACAAGACGAACAGCTTCTTTCAAAGTAAACAAAGACAGATAAGATAATCCCACTCCTTGACCATCAGCGAAATAGACTAAACCACGAATTTGATTTTCTTCGTCTTCCAATAATGTCTCGCAGGCGATGCCCGTCAAGCGTAGCATATCGGCGTTTGTGTATTGATACAAATCGAAAACACCTTAAAAGAAAAAAATTATGCTAGGTAACACACCACTATTTATCTTTAACCTGGTCGCGCAATCATTATCCTTCTTCCTTGGCTATCTCGGTTTGGACAACCAAGAATGAATCCTTGGTCAGTTAGCTCTTCCATCATGGGAATCCTTATATCTAAGTTACTGAAGGCAACCCCGAATGTTTGCCTCAATAGAAGATATTGTTCTAAAGCGACTTGAGCTTGAGGCACGCAGAACTTCTTGCTCCGCAAGAACCGAAGCAAGAATTTAGCGTCTGAAACACAAAAAAAATTGTGCGTGTATTGTTTTATTGGTTATAAATATGTGGTGCTCACCTAAACGGCAATTAACAATACGGGGATTATTCATAATCCAGTGACGCATAGAAGCTAAAGCCTGCGATCTAATATTATCATCTTCACGAAGCTCTTCGCGGGCTATTCTTTGAGTTTCTTCAGGTAGAGTACACACATATTCATCGGGTTCAGTTAACCATTTACGTGTAGACATTTTTAAGCTATAATAAGAGAAGAAAATTTAAAAAAATCGCGTACCTAGATATAAAGCGAACGGAAATGATTAATTATAGATTTAAAAAAATAAAATTCGTAGACTTGCAACACGTTCCGTTTAATAATAATAATATTATGTATGTAGGACGCGTGACCTACTGACAATACATCCGAAGAGAAAATGTAAGGCAGCAGCTGCATGAATGTGATATAACATGTTACGTTATATTGCATAATTTGTGCTTTCACTATCGAATACCAATAACGTGCATGTAATTGTTAAATAAAACGTTTCCGGTTTCCTTTTATGTGCCATAAATGTGAATCTAACACAGCTATTTGGTTGATTAAGAAATAACTTACGTTTAATAGGCAATCGCATTGATTTAGTATGTCAAGCAAATGAAAATCATGAATATTTATAAATGATAAAAAGGCTTTTCACTTCTTACTATTATTCGAGCCTCTTTTTAAATTCAATTGTTTTTAGGTTGACAAGCTACTTGTCAAATCAAGATTTGTAGGTTATAATAATAAAATTGTTTTTAAAAATGTAATGTTTTATTGCTTAAGTACACATACTATAAAAATTTAGTAATAATTGCTTTGAATGCAATATTTCCAATTAAATTCTTCCTTTTTCTTTATTTAATTTGTAATTCAAAACCTGTTTTTCACAAAATATACCTGCAACATCAAGAATTCTTTTTTAATAATGCTATAAATGCAAAAAGATCTTACCTGCCTGTTAAATTCAATTCGTTTTTTTCATTGTGATTCTTTAATGCTATTTATGTATTACTTAACGGGAAATTCAGATTTTTATTTTTCTTCTCTTGAAAAATCTTTATTGTATCTGTTTTACAACACAATTCTTAAATAAAATTCAAATAAATTATGACATTTTTGACAACTAAATATTTTGATAGATGTTTCATTGTTTTACGGTAATGACAACGTGATCATTCTAAAAATACTAAAAAATGATTTATAATCCCGATTATCCAAGTAATAGTAAAACTGAAAAGGACTCTATCTACTTTAACATAATTATTAAATAAATAAATCTAAATTTAGATAACACAATTATTAAATTTAAAAATCCAAATAAACAAATATTAAGGTTATAATTGTGAAATGTCAAATTAAGTTTAAAAAAAACAAAACACGTATTTTAAAAGCATCTAAAAAGTAGCATTGCACCTTAATCTAGTGACCAATTTTTTTCAAACACTTACCTACCACACTATTAGGTGAAACTGTCACGTTTAAAATGTGAGCTATGAAACGGTACTGGTTAAAGAATTGGCAAAGAATCGCATTATAAAGAACACTGCTAAATGCGCTTCGATATGTAAATCCCCACCCTCTCTAATGGGTTCATTATGTTTTATTTTCTGTATCTTTAAAATTCGGTTGAAACAGCGGATATAACATTTCATCTTTCTTTTTCTAATTTATAGTTCTGGTATTGTGCAATTAATTGCTTTTATGTAAAAGTAGATGAGATGGTTAATAATAGAAATCAAGTTCCGTTGATTTTATTTATTTGTTTGTTTCATTATCTTCAAGAAAATGTTTATTGAACTTATTAATGTATTATTAGAGGAAAAGTATTCATTGCTCTTCCGCTATTGTAGAGTATTAAGCAGATTATTTGGAAATTTCAAACTGCTGATGCTTTTAATCTGCAATTCTATTAATCTTATTGTTCACAAACTAAGTTTGAAGAGTGTCTCAAAATTTGGAAATTTTAAATAGCAAAACAAACTAGACTCGATTTTCAAAATATTTCATTTCTGCGTTCAAATTTTGGGAGTAAAGATCTTCTAGCTGATTTTTATGCGACCCTATTTTCAGGGCGGAAATCAAGCTGTATTGACATTTAGTTCTTTTAAGAATGTTAATGAAGGGTGAAGCCTGACCAGGGACCACCGTCCCATTTTATTAAAGCACGGTACAGGAAGGCTGCCCTCAAGTCAGCTGGCTTTCATTCCATCTTTGGTGTATAATAGTAGATGGATTGTGTCACTGGTCGCTTGCAATGCAATGCAAATGGCCTGCAGGATCATAAAAACATGGTGTAATGACAATGGGCTTTTCGTCAATTCATCTAAGACTAAAGTAATTCTCTTCGTCAACAGAAAAAGACAGAAGGCTTAAGAAGACCCATATTGCACAGTAGATTCCTACCACTCGTGCAGAAGGTCAACTACTTAGAGATGACCTTAAAAAGGAGATTAAGCTGGAAGTCACATGTCGACGAGGTGGTAACCAAGTTGATAGCGATACTCTGGCAGCTGTGCCAGGTGGTACAGATAGACTCTGAGGAATCAGTCCTCGTAAGATCTACATGGCAATTATTAGACCTGGAATACTATATGATTCAATGGTCTGGTAGTCTTTCAAAAGTTGGCCAAGCTATAACACTTGATCTGTTTGGGTACAACAGGTGTAATGAAGACGACTCCTACGGATGCACTTAAGGTTCTAATGAAGCTGCCGGATCTCCTAACTTAAATAAGGAAGAAAACCACGACGCCCACTTCAGAATGCGAAATGTAGGGTTATAGCTTGGAAAGAAATTTAACACCGGCCATGCCATCATGGCCCAATTACTGAAAAAATGCCTTTGTCCACTTACAAGGTAATATAGGCGGATGATCGGTTAAGGTTGCAGCCTGCGCAACCAGGACAAGAAATTCTCTTATTCAGGAGTGCGTAAATGCTCCAGAAAAGCTTATCGTAGCAAAACCTAGGCTGGATCCACAGCAACGAGAAGGCGTTTGAACCTGCCAGACTCGGATCCGAGTATAATCTTTCTAGGACCATCAAGACAACAATCTCGTTAGTCCTGAACGCATGGGCTTACCAGACTCAAAGGCTAAAAAGCTAAAGAAGCAGTGGCTATCGCCAGTAAAAAGATCATAATATAATCGGTTTTAACTTGTCAAATAGGCAAGAGCCGGTGAACCTTAAGTCTTTTAATTAGAATTCCCACTACACCTTAAGAAAACACCTGTCGCCCATACGTGTAGAGAAAGAACGTAAAAATGACAATGAAACGTCGTTCCCTTTTCTGGGAGCATGTGAAGGTTATGAGAGGCTGAGGTCTAAAACCTTTCAGGTCGTTACGCCAACAAGGGGGGATTTGAGTTCTCTAGCTTGAACTGACATCCTCACTTTCGTACGGAAGTCAGGTAGGTTCGGGCAGAGAACAGAGGAAACAAGAGTAGATGGTCATAGAGATTGTTAAAGGAATCGCGAAGGGTTGATAAAACAGAGCCTATTTGCTGATCTTTAGCCTCTTCAACTACTACTGATGTTACTACTACACTGACAATATCAATGCTTATCCAAATAATGTGAAATTTAAAGAAGAAGCTAAATTCTTCGACAAAGCAATTTTAACAGCTGGGATTTCTTGACCGTATGTAAAGCGAGTTAGGAATTAAATAAGCGTTAAATAGAAAAGGTTACATTTGTAAACATTTGATTTCCTTAACACATGTCATCCTCAGCATAATACAATGTTTTGGTTCATCATGCCATTACGCCAGAAGACAGCATTGCCTTTGTGCCTAAAGACGACAACTCTTCAAAGATTCTTGGGCAATCAATTTGAGGTAGGTTTATGATAACGGATGGAAGACTCAAAATGAAGAGCAATTGAGGCATAAAAGTTTTTAAAAGTTGGTAGAAATAAATTTTCAACTTCTAGGCCCTTCGGATCTATCGAGCCTGTTTTACCTGTTAGGCTATATGGGTCTATGCGGCTCTCTAGACTCCTTGGCCCTTCGGGATTTTCGCGTCTGTCGAACCGTTTGGACCTCACGTATGAAATCAGGGTTGTATTTAATGTCAGTCTCGATTGTCTTATTTGCCAAAGCGCAGCACCTATGGCAAGTTGCCTTATCTGTACATCCTTGCGGTAGCTCTTCTTTGCACTTCATTTGTTCGCAGCTTCGCCATACGGGTCTGTCGGGTTGGGTTATTCGCGCTGATCAAGAAATTACCGGGGTTTTTCCCCAGTCTGATCGAGTCTAGTAATTTCGGCCTGTCTCAAAAAAATTTACACAAGAAAGTTAGCCAAGCTGCCTGTCGCTGAAGGAGCAGTAAGCGGACTAGTATATCCACAAGGTAACTTGCTTAGGTAGGCCAGCGAGTCATTGCAGGCAACTTAGTAAAAACCAAAGTTTAATCTTTAACTAGACTAGTTTTCTCTAAGAAATTTAAACAAAGGGCACCAATAAAGCTGCGTAGCGGCAAAAGAGAAGTTAAAACGGACGAAGCAAAGCCTCATTGCAGGTAGAGAACGAATTTTAATCTAAATAAGAATGTAAAATGAAAAACAGCGACACAGCTATGAATCCCCCCTGAAATACATTTTCATTAAAGTGGGGCTAGATTTGGTAACAAAAAAAAACAGATTAACTTTCTCAGGCTAAAAGAGAGCATCGAATGGTCAAAGCGTCGGCTTAGCCGTAGATGTAGTTCGATCACTTTCAAAAATGTCAAGAAAAGACGTAAAGGGGCAAGAGGAGATATCGGAGACAAAACGCATCCTGAAGGCCACCAAGACAACTAATAAAGATGGTCTGATGGATGGAGAACGAAGCCTGATTGTAGTGTATATCAGAAAAAAGTATTTCTAAATTTTCGATGTAACAAATACCACAATAATCGATGTAAGTCAAAGCCCTGCACGGCAGAAATTTCTAGGTTCCATCCCAGCCCGACTTGGATTAACCTTGACGCGGCCCGAAAAAAATCGATAATTCCTTGATCGGTTGGAAAAGCCCGAGAGTCTCGAACGATCCAAGACTCCTCAACGACTCGAGAAGCCCGAACAACCCCACTGGGCCGGGAAGCCTGACAAGTCCGAGACCACTGAACGATTCGACAGTTTCGAATGACCTGGCAGGGCCGAGAAACCCGACAGGGCCAGGAGACTCGATAGAGCCGGGATACTCGACACTACCGGGAAACCCGATAGAGCTGGGAAACCCGACAGGTCCGAGATGCCTGAACAGTTCGACAGTCTCCAATGACCCGACGGGGCCGGGGAACACGACAGGGTCAAGAGATCCGACAGGGCGGGGAGACTCAAAAGGGCCGGGAGACTCGACAGAGCCGGGATACTCGTCAAGGTAGGGATACCCTACAGGGTCGGAATACCCGATAGAGCCGGGAAACAAGAGAGCGCCAGGTTACCCGACATGGTTGGGAAGCCTGAGATGTACGAAACCCCTGAACGGTTCGACAGTCTCCAATGACCCGACAAGGTTGGGAAATACGAAAGGGCCGCGAAATCTGACAGGGCGGGTGAGGGACTCGACAGAGCGGGGAGACTCGACAGGGCGGAGAGACTCGACAGGGCTGGGAGAATCGACAAGGCCTGGAAACACGCCATGGCCAGAAAGCCTGACAGGTCCGAGACCCTTGAACGGTTTGTCAGTCATCAATGACCCGACAGGGTCGGGAAACACAACAGGGCCGAGAAACCCGAGAGGGTCGAGAGACTCGACAAGGCAGGAATACCCTACAAGGTCGGATTACACGACAGTGCCGGGAAGCTCTACAGAGCCGAGAAACCCGGCAAGACCGGGATACCCGACATGGCTGGGAAGCCTGACAGATCCGAGACCACTGAACGGTTCGACAGTCCTCAATGGCCCGCAGGATCGGAAAACACGACAGGGCCGAGAAACCCGACAAGGCAATGAGACTCGACAGGGCGGGGAAACTTGACAGGGCCAAGAGACTCGACAGGGACGGAAACTCGACAAGGCCTGGAAACCCGACATGGCCGGGAAGCTTGACCGGTGCGACACACCTGAACGGTTTGACAGTGCTCAATGACCCGACAGGGCCAAGAAACACAACAAGGAAGAGAACCCTGAGAGGGCAGGAAGACTCGACAGGGCCGAGAAACCCCACAGGGTCGGGAGGCTCAACAGGGCCAGGAAACTCGTCAGGACGGGTATACCCTACAGGGGCAGGATATCCAACAATCGGAAAGCGTAACAGGTCTGAGATCCCTGAACTATTCAACAGGCCAGAACGACCCGAGGAGTCTAGACAAGGTCGAGAGATCCGACAAGCCCTAGAGACCTCATAAGACCAAACAACCCGATAGGTCTGGGGTATGTTTTAAAAACTGAAGGCAAAGCTGCGCCAAGGCCCAATCATCAAACCCGGCCCGTGCAGGCTTCTATGATACAATACGAAACTTTTCCTTTTCGGTTCAGTATAGATATAATGCCTGCCCCAGTCCGTACCTAAATAACGTTCGTCTGGCTGAGTGAGAAGTTCTAAAACTGGTATAGTAGGAAACTCCTCTGCGGTTTAGAGGAAATTTTGTTTGAAAATAACGCATGTCACTCAGTATAACAATCCTCCTGCGTGCTTCAGTACGAAAATAGCCCGTCTGGCTTAGCACGGAAAAGATCTCAGTCCGATGCACCTCGGATCAGCACAAAAATGACGGCCCAAAAAGCCCAACCGACCCGATAGGCTCGACAGGACTCGACGTAGACCAAGAAAACCCGACGAATTGTTAAGAAATGAGGCCCGGCTCGATCCAAACCCGACAGGCCTCTAACGTAAGTTTCTCGGGTTTCTTTTTGATGGCACGTTGGTTATTCCTGTTTAGATCCATGAAACTCATAGTAACTGATTTGATAGTCGATTGTCTGCATAATAATTTAGTAGCGACTTAACAATTAGTAAATTATAATTCCGTCTAGAAAGTGACGTCGTGGGGATCTGTCATATTTACGTCTTTTTAACGTAACTTTCATTTCAAGATGACGAATACGCTAATCTAAAAAACGCTTTTATGGTGTGAGCTTGTTAGCTGGATACTTTGATGACAACGAACTAAGAATCTCCGTAATTCATGAATGATTCTTTAATCTGACAAGCCAAGTTTTCTACTTTTGAAATATGTTGGGCGACAGAATCGGCGGACTCCATTTTATACTGATAAAACCTTTCATGTACTAACATTTTGTTGCTCTCTGCTCATAGACGTAACGCACATTTTACTTGAAACTTTCAATATCTCCATAGTTTTTCCCGCTAAATTTACTAACTAACTAACTAACTTCCTCCGACGTCACTCATCTTAGAGTTAGCAGTTTCTTTTCGTTTAAGAGGTCTGAGTCAAACTAGTTTTCCTACTATTAGTAGTTTTCCGCTCCTTTGCGATGCAAACAAACAGCACTTACTGACGCCGAGCCATTTTTCTTCTTTTTTAGAAGCACTTATTTCAACGATCGCACCTGGGCCCATAACCTATTAGAGGTCTTGATGTTGAAATAAATAAACAGTTTTAATACTAATGGGAATTCACTTTGTTCATTTTCTAGAAAAACGCTGAAAACTGTTAACTAAAACAAAAAAGAACGACAGGTAATCTTTTCTTAAAACTATTACAAACATTACAAGCAGTTCGGCAGTTGACAGAATATTTTCTTGGCGGCAAGTTCGAACTTTGACAATAAGGAAGAGGAGAAAGTAAATGAAGCGTCAGAAGAAACACCAAAGAAAAATGGAAACCAAGGAAGAAGTTAGAACAAGCTTTTTTCTAAATTTTCAGTGGCGTAACAATATTTTTTTAGCCACCCTCAATTCTCCACTTCTGATAACAGTAATATTGATAAATACAGCAATTTTAAATAAAATTTGGACACCCCGTATCTCATAATTAGTGCACCTTAGGAAGCTGCCAGGTTAAAGGGAGTTCCTACACTCAATCACACTAATTAACCACAAAGTAATTTTATGCCAAAAAAGCGACGTTTGGGTTTTTATTTAGTTATTTCCAAATGAGATTTCACCGCATCGATGTTAAAGATAAATTGAAAGAAAACTTTGTCCTAGATTTTAAGAGTTTTTAAGAAAAAAATCTTTTGTCAGTTCTGTTTACTTTCTAACATTTCACTATCTTCCGTTATTAAAGTTATATAACTGTGCCACAATTGATTTTATTGGAAATGGATTCTGGAAGTAAATAGCTTTTGACTTTTGAGTCAGAAAAAAATAATTCAGTCGCACTCTATGTGTGTTTGTCTTTAGAGATCGTTCTCAATTTTGTATCGTTTTTTAATTTTCGTTTTTGTTGATTGCAACATTTGTTTAAAAGATAATAGGACGACTTAGGAAATTTCATGTTCGTAACAAATAATAGATAGAAAAGGTTTCGGAAGTAAAAGTTCGTAATAATAAGAATAAATTCAATGTAGTATAGGTAATCAGCATTGACCTTCATCATATTATAATTTCCCTAGATTGTATAACAATTAATGTATTATTACGTCACCTTTCACTACTCAGCATAATCTTTTATGGTGGAGAAAGTAAATCTCGCGTGACATAACATCCGAGTTATGTAGCATGTACCATTTTTGCAGCAGATACTGTTAGTATCTTTCTAGGTCACATCGATATTGCTTGGTACTTAAACGTATTTAATTGGTACGACTTATTTTAACCGCGTTCTATTTTATTTGTTACACTAAAAAGGACTTCCTATATCTAATATAATTGCTTTCGCATATTTTCTTCCTTTCCGCATAAGTAAAGCTAATTCAAGTTTTTTGGAGCGTTGTAGGACACTTCCAAAAATCAAAACTTCTACAAACATAAATATTCATAGAACAGAAAAGCTTTTAACATCTACACATTTATTGAATGAACAATTAAGACAACAGACAAAATTAGATGAAATAGTATAATAAATAAGACACTAAAACTTAAGAATTCTCTATATCACAGATATAAACAACTAAGATTTGTTTCTCTACTACAACAATTATGTGAAGCCGTTATGAACACGCATATGTCTTCTCAAACTCGATATCGTTGTAAATTTATAACCACACATGTCACATTCAAACGGCTTTTCGCCAGTGTGAACACGCATGTGGCTTTGCAAATTGGCTTTCATCGTACACTTATAACCGCACGTTTTACATTCGAAAGGTTTCTTACCACTATGAATCCGTATATGTCTCAATAAATTACTGTTCTGTGCGCATTCATAACTACATGTATGACACTTGAATGGTTTCTCGCCACTGTGAATCCGAACGTGTGCTTCTAAATTGTTTTTCTGCGAGCACTTATAACCACAAATGTTACACTTAAAAGGTTTCTCCCGAACATCAACAGCGTGAATACGAGCATGTTTTTGCAAATTGGTTTTCGTTTCAGCTTTATAACTGCAAAGGTTACATTCAAAACGTTCCCTATCAATATGATCAAGCTTATGTCTATGCAAATTGCGTCTTGTTAAACTTTTATAACCGCACAGGTTACAACTGAAGCGTTTTCCGCTAATATGAACAAGCACATGTCTTTGCAAATTGCCTTTTGTGGTACCTTTATAACTACAGAAGGTACATTCAAACTGCTTATCGCCAGTGTGAATTCGCATATGTGTTTTTAAAGAACTGCTCTGAGTACACTCATAACTGCATAGATGACACTTAAAGAACTTCTCGCCAGTATGAACACACATGTGTCTTTGCAAACTGACCTTTATTGTACATTTGTAATTGCACAGGTTACATTCAAAAGGCTTTTCGCCAGTATGAATGCGCACATGTCTTAACAAATTGGCTTTCTGCGTACATTTATACTTGCACATATTACATTCAAATGGTTTCTCGCCACTGTGGGCAAGCATGTGTCCTCTCAAATGGCTTTTCTGGGTGCATTTGTAACCACATACGTTACACTCATACGGCTTTTCGCCACTATGTATTCGCATGTGTGTTCTCAAAGAACTTTTCTGAGTACATTCATAACTGCATATATTACATTTGTAAGTTTTCTTGCCGCTATGAATCCGCATATGTATTGTTAAAGAACTGTTTTGATTGCATTCATAATTACATATGTTACACTTAAAAGGCTTCTTGCCAATATAATATGTTTGCAAACCGTCCTCGTTCGTAAATTCTTTAGGCCATGATTTGCACTCGAAAGGTTGCTCCACGCCAGAATTACTTTGCAAAATACATTTGAAACGTTTCTCGTCACTATGAGCGTGCATATCCATGGTAGTTTTTCTTCGGGACACATAGAAGATTATTCCCTTGTTGTTGTATTCATTTAATGCTAATATTCAGAAATATTTTATAGTAGGTACCTACAAAAGCCAGATTGGTTTTGCATTAATAAAATTTTATTAGATGGGTAAGAGATTACTTTCTGATTCATCAAATCTTCCACTTTCAATTCGGACTCCGTTGCTAGTCAGTGTACAGGGCCACTAAGCTATTTAATATTTTGTATTTACCATTTGAGTTTTTTGTATATTTTTACTACGAATACACAATAAACAGATAAGTAGGCAAAAAAGCAAGCCTTACAGCCTGAAGTTAGCAATGACATCAGGAACAGTGTTGTCAACCACTCAAGATTCAATTTCCCTCAGAAATGTACAAAATGTTCCTTAAATTTCGTAACCCTTTTTTAATATAATTTTCTTATCACATCATACTAACATTACTAATAAACTTGAAATTCAAAGAAAACATAACGCAGGCGAGATTTTTTCTTGAGAGTTATGGAGCGCTCCTTAGAACAAGGGCCTGGATTTCTAGGCCTGGCTCAACTGGAGACAAACAAGCCCGGTAACTTCTTGATCGGTTCAACAGACTCAAACAGCCCGAGAGGTCCGAACGGCCTGACAGATGAGAAACCTGAAGTGCCGAGAAGTTCAAAAGGTCTGACAGACCCGAGAAGCCCGAAGGGCCGAGAAATCCAAAAGTCCCAACAGACCCGTATGACCCGCCAGATCTCAGTGGTCAGACAGGCCCGAGAGATCTAAACGGCCCGATAGAGCCAAAGGGCCGAGAAGTCCAAAAGGCTCGAAAAGCCTGACGGTCCGATAGACCCGAGAAGCCCGAAAAATCTAAAACGCTCAACAGACCCGTATATGATGCGACAAGGCCGAAAGGTCTGACAAGCTCCAACAGATCGACAGACCAGACGAGATCGAAGCCTTGACGTGGACCGCGTAGAGGCCCGACCAGAAAACCTCGGCCCGTGCGGACCTCTAGCGCTCATGTTCGTCGCAAGAAAGACCGACGTCTCCATTTCTCATGCAATCATGCAAGCTGTCCGTCCTCGCTCTTTTCTTTCTACAATCTTTCAAGGTCTTGCCTTCTTAATTCATAGAAAATATGGTTCAAGATGCTTGATAAACCTGCTGGCAAGAAGTTGCCCGAGTGGTTCACTCAGCATCCTCCTTTTCCAAAATCGCTTTCACTGATATCTCTTGTAACAGGCGTAGTTGGCAACTGCAATGTAACTTGTCACAAAACGTTGGAAGCGGGAAAGGCCACTATGGGCAAGATTTTAGAGAGGTGAAGCAAAATCGAAAAGACAAACTACTATCCTTGGCCTCTATGAGCAGCACTGTCAAAATTAATAATGTACTTCAAGTTGTTGATCCTCTTCTCATATTTCAGAGAATCGCAATCACCAATAAAAGTGATGAACACTTGAAAGATCTATTGAAGCACAAATTGGCGCCTTTCCAGTTAGCTCTCTTCAACGAAAACCGAATGAGGACAACCAAGTAAATATGCCTTGTATGAAGTTTTCCCAGTTGAAGAAACAGCACTAGATCTCAAGACTACTGCTAGTTATTGATGGGGGTTATTGGCTCCACTTTCTCCCATGTATGCAATCAGTATGTGACCTACGTCAGAAAACATTATAGTACTGTCACCGCCAACAGCACTAAACAACCTGAACAAAGACGAGATATAGCACAAAAACATCTATAGACATAAATTCTGACGAGATCAATTCAGCAAGAACACTTCATTTCAAATGAGAACAATAAAACAAAATTGATCAATATGCTGTCACAGAAGATGATAATTGAAGGCAATGAAACAAGAATAGCTGATAGAGATGCTGACACCAGCATTGAGCGATGTGGAGTTGACAAAGCCGCCACTGACTGCTACACAGCAGTCACATCAATTATAGGAGAAGATGTTGATTTGCTTGTCTGGTTGATTGCATTAGCTCTATCACAAACAAACATATTTTTCGTCAAACCAGGAAGAGGGAATGTCGAAACAAAAACATATGAGTTACAAAAACTTTAGTATTCTTTTTATCCATGCCTTTAGTGGTTGCGACACCTCCTCATCTATTTATAGGTAAGATAAAGCACAGATTGTGAAAATGTTTGGGAAACATGAAAGACTCAAAGGAGGTGTCGGGAGCTGGTGAGCAAATGTTCTTAAGACTTAATCAAGCTCGTGAACATGACTTGAACAACCATAGATACACGCATTTTTTGGAGCAGAGCTGTACAAAGTACCAAATCCAAACAAAAGACCATCGCAAATTGGGCTCATTAACAATTTTCCTCCCGCTAGAGGCGCTGTTATTCCACGTTAGATTTGACAAGTTTAAACGTCAGTTTATAGATTTGAGGCTATTAAAATGTAAATTCTAGATAAAAGTAATTATAGATGCCTTGTTGTTGCGTAATATTCATGATTCTTTCCAAAGAATCACATTTATTTTTTGTAGATTGCTGTAAAAAAGAGTTTACAGTAGTTGCGTAACCGTTTTTCGAATAAGCTGGGTTAACCCAAGTGACTCTGTTAGGTAACGTGTATCATCAGAAATAAAGAGTTAAGTCCCCAAAAATGTTTTCAATATGCAACAGCAAGGCATTTTTCTACAATTTAAATTTTAATAACCTCAAACTTATAAACTGACGTTTAAACTTGTGACTTGACTTGACATAGAACAGCAACGCCTCTGGCGGAGAGAAAACCGTTATTGAGCTCAATTTGTGATCGTGTTCAAGACTTTTGAAGCTAGATTCTACCCAAAATCTACTGCCAACGAATGGCATACCCTCGATAGTTCAATGCTCGATCTTGCAGTGCTCTTTTTGTTTCTTTAGACGGGATTCATCTTCATCAGTTCCTTCTCAAGCAAATTCTTCGTATAAAGCTAGATGCTTTTACATTTGCTTTACTTCCAAATATAATACAACATATCAAGGCACTCTAGTTTTATTCAAGTTTTAATTTATAATTACCATTTCGAAATGTCAAATTGAATTTAAATACTGTTAACCTAACAAATCACAACTGTCAACCGCTACCTATTCTCTTAACAGCGTTGTCACATGGTACTGGTCGTGGCCTACTTCGACTTTGTGTTTTTTCTCGATCGCACGATATTTTGATTTTATACTTGAATTTAAATTTTCACTAAGCAATGATTAGCAGTATATTTAAAACCAATGACTCTCAGTTCGGACAATAATTGTTCGAACTGTTCCCATACTTTATCGTTTGTTTGTTTTGATTAAATCTCGGTGGGTTAAACACAAACATAACCTCATAAAAATTGTAATAATTTTTACGGATTTTTACTGTTTTTACTTTTTTGTATCCAGTCTAGCTTGGGTATAAAAGATTGCTCCCCAGGTGGTTATACTTTTAAAATCTGAACGCGCAAGAGTAATGTAGTGGGAGGCACTCCTATTTTCTAAACGCGATTAGAGTACTGCGGATGCATTTTATTTATTCCGAGCATAATTTCTGAACGAAACCCAACATTCTAGAATGTATGCTTTTTGTTGAGTTGTAAATTACATATTTAAAAGAATTGTAAATTAATTAATAAATTCTAATAAATTATCTAATTATTATTAAACTGTATCAATAATCAAATTTGAAGTCAACTTTCAGATTTAAAATTTGAATTTTTTATTTGCAATCTGTCACTAGTTTGGCTGTGTCTAAAGTACCATCTTAATTTGATGTACAGCCACGGCATACACGATCGCTAGTTATTGTGACAATAACGACTTGAAAAACTTGTCTATATAAATAAAAATGAATCGCAAAAATGTATGAAGGCGTATCACTTCACAACGACTGAACCAAATTGGATAATTCTTTTTTTGTTGTGTTTGTTATTATCAGGAGAAGGTTTGTATAAAAGAAAATTTCCAAAAAAATGTACGGAAAGACGTAAAAAAATATTTTTTCTCTTATACGTCATTTCGAGTGGTTCCCTAAGTATACAATAGATGGCGCCGCCGGCAGGGTGGCGAAAGTGTCGAAGTGTATGTAAGGAAGTTTTCCCTAACTTTGAGGTAATTTGAAAAATGTAATGGTCAAAAACTCCTTTTGAATAATACAAAAATCATACTACGTGTTTATTTATTGTGATCTTTAGTCACAAAACAAGTCATACATTACATATTTTTCCGAATACATTCTTCTGAAGTACCAAATCAAAGAATTTGAATAAAACATAAAATGTGTAGGTAATTCAAATTATGAAACTTGCAACACTTCAACATTCGGATACACTTTAATTAGCTAATGTCCCTTTCTTTTTTTTTTTGTTATGGCGTAATACTCATTCGAGAGTCGGCAAACCATCGGCGCTCTTTTTGTACCGTCCAAATGGAAAAACTAAAAATGTGGTTTATTACAAAGCTTTATAATAAAGTATATAAATTCTTAAGATTTTTCTTTTATTTTAATCGTAATTAATTTCGAAATGGAAAATTGTCTTATTTTTTTCATTAGGTACTCCACCCGTGCGAAGCCGGGGTGGGCAGCTAGTTTTCAATAATTTTTTCTCTTATAAAATCATCATCAAAATTACGCTTTAATGGTTTTTAAGACTTATTAGGCTTCTTTAAATACAATAAAAAATGTGTATATGCTCCAATATTTTTTTAATAATATTTTTCTGTTAACACTTCATTGAAATGACAGATACTTAACCTAAAATTTTGATTTGGCAACTTTCATGCTATGTCATAGCCTACTGAATTCTATAAAATAAAAAAGAAAAATTATTTAAAAATGATTGTATTTGCTATCGAAACTTTTTAACAAATAAATATATACAGTTTTATTTACATAAAAGTCTTCACATTAATATGTAAGATATATATTACAGTTATCTAATATTTATAATAAATAAAATTACTAATAGGACAACAATTCATTCTTTCATATGCGTGATGTTTCATGTAGAAAGTTTCAAATTTCTCTTCTCGTAACGAAGAAGTTTTCACATCACCAATGACATCTTCAAGGACATTCTAAGATTTACTAATTGGAATTTAAAACAATGACCAGGAAGATCCAACAAACCAATGCACGTTTTAAAAATGGACAGGAAATGTGAAACATATGAATTAATAAACTTATCAGAATCCTCTGGGTACCTTCATTATATTATATGTACGTATATCTGTATATATATCTCTCTCTCTCCGTCTTCTAGGAAATTAATAACAAAAAGAAGATTGGGGTACCAACGGGAATGAAGAAGAGGAAACAACAGATTGAATCTTTAAAAAACCCAACACGAGTATTTGAAGGATAATTCAGATGTTTGATAATGCAGCCATGCTAGTTTTGCAATCGATATGGGTTCTGTTGACATCCGTGAAAGTTAGCCCGAAAGGGTCAAGAAAGCCTAAACACTCTTCTGCAGATTTGAACGCCAATTCTTGGGCCACATTGCTCACCGATATAGTTTGACGGTAACTAAACAGGTAAAAATATATTAAAAACATAAATAAAAATTATCTTGGAGATCTCTATAAGAAAAAAATGTTTATGTTATTGTCAAAATAAGTAAATCAGAAATATATTTATGTAATGCAAACATTCTTTTTCTAATTATCGATCTCCATTAGGAAAAAAAAATTATTTCAAGTATTAATTATATTCTTTTTTTATACCTGTTTTTATGCTGAAAAGAAAGCTTCAGTTAATTTTTTTCTTATCATTTAAACAAAGTACGAAAAGCTACTCTAAACTTAAAAATTAAATTAAAACCGACAACAGCCACATTTCAATACTATTCATTCATGTTTTCTCCTAGAAATGGCAACCAAAACAACTTAAAAAGATAAACAAGTTCTCATAACCTCTTAATGAAGAATGTCTTTTACAACTTCCTAATAAATAAATCTTCTATTAAATACAAAGCAATTTAAGGTTATGTTGATAATGAGTCACAAATTTAAAAGATAACTGTCTCTTGAGATGTTTTGTTTTCATGGGTTGGTTGATAAGGGAAATTTTAATTAAGACAATTTCATTCAAGGCACACTTCATCAAGAAAACTCCACACAATCATAAATTAATGTAGTTCATCTTTCAAAAGATCTGCCTGACTATAGATTAATAAAAGAAATCAGAAAATTATCTTTTAAATAATCCACCAAAACAATAAGAATGCAACATGCAGGACAAGAAAACAGTTAATTCGTTCATTTAATTTTTAATGCCACACATCCACTTTTTTATTAAGTTAGTTGATATTGATTAATTAGCATAGTTTGTCCAAATAATTCTATTATTATCAAAACAGGTGCCTTTTAAGTAATATAAGAAGACGGAAATATTTGTCTCTTGTTGTGGCGAACAATTTGAATGACGATTCTTCCTGATGCGTGCCACATTGAAAAGGTCCAACAATTTTAAACTTTTTTAGTGGTACAATTTGATTTTCTAGACTGTTTGGACAAACCATACAGTTTTAAAGTGTAACAGCACAAATTTATTTCTTATTTGTTAATAACTGAATTATTAAAATAGCAAAAGTAAAAAAACCCAAAGGATACAGCTTAGTGTATTGCACACATCCACACGAACACAAGATTATCTATGATCTGTACTCTCCTGTCAAGCAAAATCAACGAGATCACTTTTACTTTATGCAAACACAGCTATCGTAATCATAAACATTGTTTAAATTCATACATGATTTTCAAGAGCTACACAACATTCCCCTATGATTACATTTAAAAAACAATTGACCTCGGCTATAACAAAAGGTTGTGTTGTGCAGAACAAAGAGATGCAGAGCAACAAAGGTTGAAAGTGTTATACAATTAATTAAATTAACGAGGCTACCTACCTTTTAATAATAGTTTTAAGATAATTTTTCCTTTCTCTTTCAATGAACCAATCTATAAGAAAACCGGTCATACAGGGCGCGTTTATGTACAGTCTGAAAAAAGTATGGAAATTCCCTAATCCCCACGTCGACCTAAGTTTTAACGCGAACGCGATAGTTTCGTCTTCTTTTTCTTCTCTAGATAACGATTTCATTATTGTCATGATATCTGTTGAAAGAAGAAAAATAATAAATTAATAAATTGTGCAAACAGAATTGAAACAATTATTTAAGGTTATGTCTTTTCAACACAATTTCTTATTTTTCTAACAGAATAGACTTTTGAATTATTTATACTAGGCTGAATTCTACAGTGATGTTTAATTTTAAATGCACTCTAATTACCAAATAATCCAAGCATAAAATAGCATGCAAAATTCTACCATTAGTACTTCTAATGGATTCTTCTTTTAACATCTTTCAGTGGTTTGACATTACAATTTGCAAAAAATTACATATACATAACCTCAGATTGAAAAAACGGTGACACAAATATAACCTCAAATTTAGAAAAATGATGTAACTTCAAATTAAAAAAATAACAAGCGTAACCTCAAACTCAAAAAAATATGACAAACTCAAATTTAAAAAAGTCACAATCATAACCTAGAATTTGGAAAAAGACATACACATAACCTCAAATTCAAAAACTGACAAATAGAAATTCAAATAATAACAAACATAACCTCAAATTCAACAAGGATCAATGGAATTAATCAAAAAGTTAAGCTGACTTGTCAAGATGACAGCTGCAAAGGTTATGTTTATAAGCGCAAACATAAAATTCAAAATAAGTAATCAAATTTATACCTACCAAGCGTATTTTTGGTGAAAATAAAATACAATATCCGATATCCAATAAATTCATTTTTATGGACTCCCCCTACTTCTGTATAAAGCATTTTTAATTGAGTTTGGCACTGATTGAATTCTTCATGATCTCCCTTTTCTAAAGCTATCCTAGCGTGCGTCTCATAAACTTCCACTGTAAAAGCATCCCGAACACCTTGAACCTATTATAATAAAAACAAAAATTAAACCAATCCGAACAAAATATTAACTAAATGTACCGTTAAGTCTTGCCGAATCGATTTAAGCTGGTCGCACGCATAGAAGTAATCTTGTTTTTCGTTCCATTTCGTTTTAACATTCTGTAAGGATAATTTAAGGACTTCGACTGGACGTACTTCACAAGCTTCAGGGGCCTTGGTTAGTCGCAAGAACGACTTTTCAATGTCCTGGCAAGTGCCCACTATGTGAAATTCTGTCCAATCAAAGTCTCCCGAAGTATCCTCGATAAATCTATTATTAGGAGTAACGTGAACGGGCGATTTCTTTTTCTTCCCATTAGAGTTTAGTAAGAGAGGACTGTTTTCCGAAGGAGTAGTTTTAAGAGAAGAACTAAAGCGAGCGGCGCGTTGCTGTAACAATTCCGAATTTTCTTCTACGGATGCTCCAAATTCTGAGTAAAAGTGGGATTTTCTCTCTTTCGCCTTTTGTTTCTTCAGCTGTTTAGGAGTGAGTTTATTCTTCGATGGTCCTAATCTGTCTGCTAATTTACCTTTTGCTTTATTCTTTGGAGTTTTTGCTAAGGGCTTAAAATTCTCGTCACTATTTGACGAACTTTTGCTAAAAAATAAATTTTAACAATTTCAGTTGCTCATGTTAAGTTAAATCAATCTAGATATACCTTGAAGAACGCCGCCTTCTAGGGCTGTGCGATGTTTTCTTATATCGATGAGACGATGGTGAAGGTGACCGCGAACTAGAAGAAGATCTGCTATTCCCTCGTAAAGTTGATGCTCGAGCACCTAATCTAGCACCCATAGCAGCCGACAATCCCTTCTTTGGTGGATTTTGAAATTGTGCTAACTGCCCAGGTACCGTTTTAGGAACTAGTGTCATACGTTCACTATAAATACTCGGTAATGGTTCCTTAGACCAATCTTTCACCCACAGCTCACCGGATGACGCAGCTTGGGTGATTTTCCCTTTCAAAACAATATCTACCTGATCCCTGTCTAAATTAGTTTTACATTTTGCATAGCAACGGTTTACATAATCTTTGAGATCCTGAGGCCACTCGTCAGTTGGGTTATTAAACGCGTTCGGTTTTGGTTTCACGACTGGTTTAGGAGGTTCTGCAGGCAGTGGCGGAGGTGGTACGGCTGTATCTGGTGGAGGTACTGGTGGTAATGGTGGCATTGTTTCTGGAGGAGGGGCTGGTTTAGGTGCCTGTTGTTCGGGAGGAGGTAATGGTGGCATGTTGAAATTGTACATGTTGTAATTGTTTTGTTGATTAAATGCATTGTTTTGATTGTTTTTGTTTCTTTTTCGTTTTTTCTTGGCAGCTCCACTGGTAAGTGAATTATTTTGTTGAACGTTCTCGTTGGGAAGTCGCTTGTTATTGAAGCTAAACCTAATGTTACCAAATGGTTTGGGTGTATTAAGAAGTGGAGGTTTACTTATAACTGAAGCAGATGTCGATACATTTGGTGGAGGTGGACCTGGTGGAAGTGGAGGATTTGGTTTTTCATCAGGATTGTCACTGTCAGTATTCGTTTTTTCAAAGTCTTCAGATTTGGTGCTATTGAAGTTCATATAAGGGCCATAACCGACTTGTGAATAATAATGATAATAATATGGTCCCATTCCGTAACCACCAGGATACTGGCCGTACATTCCATATGGTGTATACATCCATTGCTGTTGCTGTTGCTGTTGCTGTTGTTGTTGTTGTTGTTGTTGTTGTTGTTGCTGCTGCTGTGCAACTGACATTTGTACACCATTAACTTGAGCTGTTTGCGTAGCAGAAGTTTCTGCAACCGACGTTGCGCCTTTATTTTCGTCTTCCATCTCCGAAAGGGCTACCTATAAGAAAGATCACAAAAATCACGGCCATTTTAATGGTGCATAGTCAAGCACACCTGAAAATTGTAAAAAGAAAACGAACCATCATCTAATTTACGAGTAATGTTGAACTGGAAAAGAAAATATTTTTAAAAGCTTGTTTTACGTGTCTTTATTAAACGATTCACTTAACACAATCACTTAATACAGGATTAATTAATATTTTATAATATAAGACGAATCACAAAAGCTAAATGGCTCGGCTGACGTAATATGCGTGGTTACGTCACTTCTGGTGTCATTTACTGTCAGCTACCAATCTTATATTTTTTTCGTAACTAAATACTTACAAGATACCAAAAATTTCAAACACGGTGAATGGCAATTGATATTTTAATTATCTTTTTGAATTCTTAAAAGAGTCAAATGTGATTCTTTTTAGTAGGTTAACAATTCATACTACTTTTATTTAGAAACAAGTAGATTTTTAAAATTCCCGCTTAAGAAAGAGAGATAAAAAATAACCAAAGAAGCTACAACTGAACAAGTTGGTAACCTCGCATGCGCGTTTGCGGTTTTGCACTTAATTTGAATTTTGAATCGGATTTATCAAATTCCAACAGATTGGAATAATAATG
This sequence comes from Ignelater luminosus, assembly GCA_011009095.1. Taxonomy (NCBI): domain Eukaryota; kingdom Metazoa; phylum Arthropoda; class Insecta; order Coleoptera; family Elateridae; genus Ignelater; species Ignelater luminosus. Next base: position 28,075 of record VTPC01003572.1, on the reverse strand, counting down.
ATTTATGAAAAGAATAAAGATACATTGTTATTATTATAACTGATTAAAGTCTCAATTAAAAATGTTACTATAATCATTGCGTAATAATTATAGTTACTTATTGTTATTACTTACTGCAAATTTGAATAGGTTATGTTTATAAATAATTATAAACAATATAATCTTTAATATGTATATAGATAAAGAAAAACACAGATATATTACGTATTTTTATCATAAATTTGAAATTGTGCAGATATAACATCTTTTAATAATTAAATACTATTCATTTCTTTTTTAACGGAAAGTGTGCTTTTAACTGTTTAAAACTGCAAATTTGTTGAACAATAATTGTTGACCGGAGAGTTCTGCAATTACAGAAACTATTTAACATATCAACTTGATAGAAAGAAAAGTAGTTTACTTGAGCAACATCAAATTTCATTTCCATCGCTTTTTTATGGGATTTATTAACATCCAAACCCAGTGGGTTGCAGTAGGTCGTAAGATCGAAGTAATTCGTTTTCAAAATTTATCACAAATTATCCACAAAAATAATTGTACTTTTTATGTAACGCTTCCAAGTGCATGTTAATATTTAATATCTGATTCTTTGATCACTCTATGTTTTCTCATTGTTTCTTGGACTGATGGCTTCTTCATCCAGCAATCTCGTTGTTAGATTTGTGATTGTTTGTTTTGATTCGTCCATGGACAGCCAAGCCTGTCTAAAAGGCCAATGCCCATCAGCTAATATGGTTATGGACAGATGACGTCGATATTTAGTCATGTTTGGTCTTATACGTCATAATTTCCAATAACTGGCGTAAATATTACTTAAAGTTATATATCGATAACAATCAATTTCAACTTCTAGTCGGAATATTTTTCCCAACAATGAAGAATGTGGCAGTATTTTCATTTGTAAGCTTATTATCAATATGACTAACTTTTAACAATAACTATATAAGACTCTAGTATATCAAAAGAAAGTGTTGGGTTTGCTTGTACAACTAAACGAACAAAATAAAGAAATAATAAATCTGTTAAGAGAGTTCGATGGCCATTTAAAAATAGTTTGATTAATCGATTATTCAATCGATTAAACGGATTATTAGAAATCAAGCCGTCTGCTCTTCTTATTCTCGCTCTATGAGTTTTTTTCGTTCAAACTTGAAAACTTGCTAGCACTGGCCCTGGTAAAGAAAAATCTTTTTGTGGTGCACAGACTTACTACGGTAACAAACATCCCAAACTGGGTTTCGATAACTCGCAAAAACCCCCACTAATTTTTCTCTGACGGACGCTTATATAAAACCCAACTCGACTTTGATTGGCTCAAAACAGTGGCAGGGAGACTTCAAAAACAGCGTCCCCGCCCAAACTTCCTGATTCCAATGCAGACGGTTTTTTGGTCTGCGTCTCCCCCTTTGCCGGAGAGCGGACTGACGGCTCATGGTCCCTACTGGGCCCACTTGAATTAGTGCAATTAAAAAATTTAATAAGTGAAATTGCGTTTTTTCTGTACTACTCGGTCTAGCTACAACTAAAAACATCCATAACTCCGTGAATATTGAAAATACCCAAAATGGCCACTGTTTGTTTTCGATTTGTAATGAGCTAAATTACATTGGTGAAATATCAAATGTATGTCATGGGACACCCTATATATATAAGTATTTCTAAATTGTCAATGTGACAAATACAAAAAATAAATAAATCATCGACGTAAGTTAAAGCCTTACACAGACCGGGATTTTCACTGGGATTAAACTTGACGTGACCTGAAAGAAAAACCCAGCAGATAACTCTTTAATCCGCTGGAAAAATCAGAGAGTCTCCTCAATGACTCGAGAAACCCAAACGACTCGACAGGGCGGGGAAGCCGAACAGGTCCGAGAGCCCTGAACAATTTGACAGTCCCGAATTCTACAGGGTCGGGTGTCCGACAAAGCCGGGAAACCCGACATCGCCGGAAAGCGTGGTAGGCCCGAGATGCCTGAACTATTCAACAAGTCGGAACGATCCCACAAGACCGGGAAGCCTGTCAGGTCCAAGACCCCGAACGATTCGACAGTCCCGAATGACCCGAATGACCCGACAGAGCCGGGAAACACGATAGGGCCGAAAGACCCTAAAGGGCCGTGAGACTCGACAGGGCCAGGATACAGCTGACAGGGCCGGAAAGCCCGACAGAGCCGGGAAATCTGACAGGTCCGAGACCCTTGAACGGTTCAACAATACCGAATGACCCGGGAGAACCGGAAGACTCTACAGGGACAGGATACCCGACAGGCTCGGAAAGCCCGACAGAGCCGGGAAACTCGACATGTCCGGGAAGCGTGACAGGCCCAAGATCTCCGAACTATTCAACACAGCAGAACGACCTGACAGGGTCTGATCATTAAACCCGGCCGGTGCAGGCTTCTACGGTACAGTACAAATCTTTTCAGCTTCAATTCAGTATAACAATAATGCCTGCCCCAGTTTGTACGAAAATAACGGTCGTCTTACTCAGTGAGAAAAAGTTTTCAATCTGGTGTAATAGGGAAATTCTCCTCTTCGGTTCAGTATGAGTTCGAAAATAACGCCTGTCCAAGTTAGTACAACAAGCCGGTGTGTTTCAGTACGAAAATAACCGGCCCTATCCAAACTCGAGCTTCAGGCCGGGCCGAGCAAATACCCGGCCCGTGCAGGCCTCTAACGTAGGTTTCTCCTATTAGGAATCATTTTTATGTAGCTAAAAAAAGCAACTAAAGTTTAATTGTTAGAGGTATAAGGGAGTAGAATGCCATGTCCGAACGCCATGGGCCGATTTTGTCCAGACTTGGAGGGTTAGTTAATGTTCTTCGACTACCCTGTGCATGCGAAGCGAATGTGGTAACACTTAGCGGCGAGAATACAATCTTATGGACAGACCAGGGGTGCTGTCGTGCAGAATCTCCAAAACATGTTTTGTGAAGATATTGAAACGGCATTAGAGCCCCGATTGTCTTCTCCTGCATCTGATGCTACTCGAACCGATTTCGTACTTTTTATTATTCAGCCGCTAGAAGGCGCAATTGGCCAAACCAAGTAGGGCTCATAGCTCAGAAATTATAAGGGCTATGGCAGTCTGGTTTTCGCTTATCGACGTAGCTTTGTAAGCACTATGGCGAGATACGAAAGAAAGTCCGGTGAAAAACCAAGAAATCCCGAAGCCCCCCTAAAAAACCGTTCGGGAAATCTGCAAATTTCGTAACCCCTACCAAAACTGTTCGTGCTTTTCTCCATAGCTCGTCAAAATGCCCGCTTGAAAAATTTGTAGCTCGGTTAACTATGGTCCGATCAAGGTGGAATTCTTTTAAACTAAAGAGCAGTATCAGGGCAACAAGCTTAGGTGGGTACCAATGACTTCTCCTCGTTTTGGGGTCGATTAGAATTGTATATGCCTTCTTTTGAACCTTTTTTGGGGTAGTTGTTGAAATTCCTAGGGAAACGTAGTTGCAACACTTTCATGCGCCGTAGAATGAGGAACAAAAAAGGTTCAATGCACTTTTTCCTTACAAAGTCATTTTCTAGATCGAAAATCGAATGGACACCCTGTGAGCTAGAGACACAAATCTTTTGTAGTAAATGTACCTATACGTGATTCTGCAAGCAAATTTCAAATCTTTTCAAAAAGACTCTCGAAACCTAAAGAGGTGCCGTTCCCCTTCCATCCCTTCTAGTACCGTTATCTTTCTGCTGAGAATCAGCAAGTATTTCTCCCAAACCTGTGTGCATTTCGTCTCTATATTTGGTTGAAATGGCCGGAAATACTTCGGAAATTTTAAAATTTTTCGTTCTTGGTTTTTTGTCATACGTGCTAAAACGGTACGTCCTATCGACTCGAAGTCTTAACCAGTGATGTGCGTGTCAACAATGTCGACGTCAACAATTGATTGTTGACATGTCAACAATAAGAATTGTTGACATGACCTTATTGATGTCAATTATGTCAACTATGTCAACTATGTCAACAATTTAGACATAATGAATGCACATTACAAAGCTGTTAAACTTGATTTTTCCTTTATTATTTAAATCTTAAATAGTTTATTACAATAATTTTTATTTGACTTAAAGTATGTGAGGGCAAATAGGAGGCACAGGGAACTGTGAGATGCTTAAGTACGTTCAAGTCTAATGTACGTATAGAATAATTTTGATTAGAAATCTTATTAATGATCTTATTAGACATTTTAGCTTATCTTAGCACCTGTGTTTACAGGTTAGGTTTAACGAAACATGTGCAGAATCCTACTTTATTTGCAAAGTTGACACATTGTCGACATTGTTGACATTTTTGACGTGAAAAATCAATTGTTGACACGAAAATGTCAACAATCATTGTTGACGTGTCAACGCACATCACTGGTCTTAACCATTCTCAAGAGAAGGTAAAAATGCGTAAAAAGTGTAATACATCCTTTTTTCGAAAAAGCACTCTTTGTACCTGAAAATTTTATGGTGAGGGCTATACCAAAAGTTATCACAGGCATAGCACGTGTATAAAGAGGTGATATGGGCTGGTTGGTGATTTTTATAATTTAATGTGTATTTTAAATAAAAGTCCCCTTTCCTAGACGATAACTTTATAGAAATGTAATTGATTCAAAATCAAAATAAAGCGCGTAACTATAAACGCGCATGCGTGGCATTAGACAGTGTGGGCAACAGTAATTAAAAAAATTAAAAACATAACCTCAAATATTGCTGTTTTTGTGTATTTTTGTGTTTGTGTTATTATTGTAATTTTTAAAACTTAATAATGTCTTTGTATTACTCTCTTTTAAGATCTTCATTCAGTAATAATAACTAATGTTTAATAAAACTTTATTTGAAAACATTTCTAAAAATAGATATTAAATAACATTTTTAACATCATCTCACATTCCTATAATACAAATAAATCTATAAAATTATATTTAAAAAGTATCTATACAATCTATTCTTGTAACAGTTAGTTGTAAGTAATAACTAAAGCTTCTAATTATTCTGATAATTATTGGTATATTAAGTTAGGTATACCTGTTATAACAATATTGTGTATAGTATAGATTGGGCAGGTATTTGAAGTTAAAATGTCAATCCATTATTAATATTACATCTAATGCAATTATTGTTATAATAATCTACAGGAACTGAAGTTTGGGTTGCTATATTTAATTATCCATGTCATCCGTTGATTCTCCTTCTAGCGTTAATCTAAGATCATCCCTTTTTTTAACGTCTCTCTTTTTTCGTCTGTTAATGACACCATCCTGTTCATCCATCATTCTTATTATGAGCATTTGATCTGAGCAATCTAACGGAGCCACTGATATGTCCCTTACTGCACGAAATTTACCACAGTTGTTCAAATGTTCATTTTCTAATCGAAAGAAATTCCAGACAAATCTCCTATAATTATCTTAATCATTCAAATAGCTTCTACACGAGAACTACATATGACTTACCTAAACACTTCTAATGGTGCTAAAATAGTAACCATAATATCAGCATGCACATAGTCCATTTCCGTTAAAGACATGGATAAAACCCAACCAAATCTTAGCACTAAGTCTTCCACTATCGCAAAATAATAGAACCACTAAAATTAAAAACAGTCAATATTGTGAATTGTATCGCAATTTTCCTTTATAACTACCGTGGATGAATACACAATTTCTTCTCTAAGGAATTTATTATCTCCGGCTTTGGCATCAAAAAGTCCCCAGTCTAGTTTGATATCCCAAGTGTAAGCATAACAAGAGCTTATTAAAGATGCAGTAATCCACAAATAAAAAAATGGGTTTTCGGTTACTGGTTGATTTTCTAAACACAAAACGAAATCTGTATAGTCGAGACAAATTAGAACAGCGACCCACATATATTTACCAGTCGAATTTACATAGTAAAGAGCTGTGAAAATAACTACAAAAAATGATGTTGCATACTTTGTGGCATTTGCTAAATGAGGAAAGACTTCTTTAGTATCTCGATATCTTCTTAAGCACTGTGCAAATCTAAACCAAGCTGGTAAACAAGCCATAAATGGTCTTATAATCATGTGTCTTTCTACGCAATGATTTGCATCTAAAAAAGAATTTATTCACATATTTAGAACTTACTTGAAATTGATCCTGATTTATTTAATAATCTAATCTAACCTAACTTTTGGATCAACTCTAACCTGACTTTACTTCTAATCAAATATAATTCTAACCTATAAATTTCACATTGACATTTGCTCTAAACTAACTTAACTTACCTTTACCTACTGACCAATTTCCATTTGTGGCATAAAAACATACAAAATATTGCAAATCCGTAAAAGCTGTTACTAAACTATTCAGCTGGTCAGCCATCCAGAAATCGGCAAAGTTCACATAAAAAAATGGTGCCAGGAGTACTCTTCCCTAAAATTACCGTAGAACATTATGGTTCCACTTTTATAATTATTAAGGCAACTAAACACAAACCTTTAAAATAAATGCTTTAAGCAATCAAGCAAATTATCAACAACTCAAAAAGCAACTAAAATGCAAAAGCATTATGATTTATTTAAACTTAGGGGGGAAAAAACATAAAATAATGTAAACACACCAAATCGTACACACCACTACACGAAGGGCCCAAAATCTTGCTTCGTGTCTAAATGTCTTACTAGGGTTTATCAAGTAAGCTACCATTAAAATTAATAAAACCAGTGGATTAATGTAAGCAGGAATGCTAAGTTGAGAACTGTATAGGAAACACAACACCGAAAGTGACCAAATAACTCCGAAAACGGATGCTAATTCGATCACGTGTTGTTCAGATAAATGATTTCTTGGATCCAATTCGAAAATCAGTACATGATTCACCCCAGAAGAACGCCAACCATATATGTTAATGCCCCACAAGAATAAAAATTCTACTATTAAAAATGGCCCTCTGTATAATCTACAAACAATACGCCAGTCATCTCGTCCATGGTGAAAGATAGCTGTAAAAAAAAGGAATTAAATTAAAACAGAATTGATTTGAAAGCAAATCACCCACCAGATAATAAAACAGCAATAATAAGAACAACAAAAGCACCAGAAAATAGACCAACTTTAAATGTAATCCATGGACTTTGCTGTTCACCTAATGGAGGAACTCGAAGACGTTTCATAGCACGTTGACGATCTCCACCTTCAAGTTCATTTGTAACAGTTGCTTCTGTTTCACGAATTATACGATCTATGTCCTTATTTGTATAGAAATGGGAATTCTCTACATGTAATACTCGCCAGCGTGCACCAAAATCTACCGAAAGAAGCTGCAAAAGGATATAAATGTTGTATTTCTTGTTTCCATATTAAAACTGTTTACAAACAGACTACCTTATCATGTTTTTTGAGAATCTTTCTAAAGCCAGTAAAATTTAAATTCTGATAGTTTTGTAGGAGTATTAAACTTAAATAAAATTCACTAAAAGCTAATTTTAATTCTTGAACTTTACGTGCAGACACATTCTTTTTCGTCAAAATATTTTTTCCTTGTTTAAGTAAACCTTGTTTGCTTTTAAAACCATCATCTTTAGCTTCGATCAATTCACTTTTCAAATTTGCTGATTTTCTTGTAGCTTCTGCTAATTTTTCTAAGAAAAGTTTTAAAACAAAGTTTTAAATTTGTTAAAACCTTGTTAGATGTTTTACCTGAATAAAATGTATTAATTTTAGCTAATTCTTTATCACAGTAATGAAAGAATTCTTCATCAAATTTTGCAAAGTATCTCGTCAAGATTTCCGGTTCTATAATTTCTGCCGAGGGTGCTTGTTCGACAGCAGCATATAGTAGAGCTTTCATTTCCTAAAAATTTTGTATGGACTTTCATAGATTTAAGATAATAAAACTAATCAAAGATTACCTCATAATTAATGTATTGTTTCCTCCATTCCGGAGTAATATGAGCTGATAAGTGCTCGGCAAATTTCATTGTTCTAATTTATTTCATAACCATTATTTCACAACTAAACTTTAAATATATTCCTCACATTTTCCTTAAAAAAAAATAAAAATAAGAGACGTCTGACGTCCACCCCCTCCATTTTGGCGTCTGCTGAAAAGTAGAAATCGAAATTATCTACAGCAGCTGTGTTGTGTCTAAAGTAACTACTGGTCACAACGAGACACGGCTCCCTTTTCAATAATAAATAACCTTGACACTTTTCTCAATTCTTATCAAGGATACAAAAAGCTGTAATCTTGTATACAAACTAGATTTTCTCTATTTGCATACAATCTTAAATAAACATCAACGTAATTCTTAAAGTCCCGTCGATGATATTCTAATAATACTACGCAAATCACATGTGTCAAAAAACATAACCTAATTATAATTTCAAACTTCATTTTGTCAATTCTCATTGCGTTTAGTTTAGTAATCTTTGCTTTTAGTGGGTTTATATCCAATAATAAGTTGTGATAAAAGAAAGGATTTTAAAAAACAAACCCGTCTATGTCTACCTACATGTTTTATTATTATTAGTCTCCACTACATATCTTTCCACCTTTTTAATAGTTCTCAAAAAACATAATAGCATGCTCCTATTACAGCATTAAGAGACTTTATTCAATAAAATGATTACAAGTAGACATTCAAAAGAAATTATCAAACTTCCAAACCTTATACGATATGTATGCATTTTGAATTATTCATATTCCTTATTTAATTTGTTTATTTTTATTCTTAGTTTTCTTCCAAGCTGAAACCAAATGTAAAACTCGACGAGGAAATTAGCACCAATATAGAAAATGCAGTTATTAAACCTAGAAATCATCCCGGAAGGGTTAAACCTAGAGTAGTAACATTACCAGATAATGTATTAAAGGCTATGGTAAATGTTGCAGAAGGTATATAAGTATAGTAATCGAATTAAGACAAGCACAGTATTCTGTTATTATTTTAGATCATTCTGTAAAAGCATTAATTGAGAATGGTCATGCATTTGAAAGACATCTTAGTTGCCGTTTAGCACCAACTGAACAAGGCGAATTAAAAAACATTAAAAGAGCATTATTACAAGAAGTATTAACGGCCGAAACTAAATCAAATAGAAAAAATGATGACGAGGAAAGATTTCAACAGGTGGTAAAAGATAAATTACAAAAGAAATTACGTCGTGTTGTTTATAATTGGACTGCTGTAAATTATAATGGTTATAATTCGTTGTTATATTTATTTGCTCGATTTGCACCTGATTATGCTGCTTTGGTTAGAATATTTTCTGAAATTAATACAAGAGATGTTAGTTTTCAACCAAAAAGTTTGTTTGATTTTGGATCTGGAACAGGAACAGCAACATGGTAAAATATTTTGGGAATAGAATGTAAAGAGTTAATTAATTAATAAGTGATAATTAAAGGGCAGCAAATTTATATTGGAAGAAAAGTGTATTTGAATATTTCAATGTTGATTCTTCAAGGGATATGAATGATTTAGCTCAGTTACTATTACAAGGCGGAAGGGGAACCAAATCGGTTAATTTGAAAGGCACTTTTTATAGGCAATTCTTACCAGCTAATAATGTAAGTTATGCAATATTAAATGATTTGATGTTTTTAAATTGTATTTCAGGTAGCATATGATTTGGTTGTATGTGCATATACTTTGTTGGAATTACCATCGTTGAGGTCAAGGCTTCAAACAATTTTGAATTTGTGGAATAAAACTGCTAGTTATTTAGTTATTGTTGAGCATGGCACAAATGCAGGTTTTAAGGTGATCATTTAATAGTTTCCTTTTACATGAGAATTGATAAGGTTGTTTGTAGGTAGTTAACGAAGTTCGAGATTTTATTTTAAATATTAAGGACGAAACAAACATAGGACATGTTTTTAGTCCGGTAAGACAAATTAATACAAGAATTATTACATATAATATCCTTTTATTTTATTTAGTGTCCACATGATATGATTTGCCCCAGATTCTTAACAGACAACACACCATGTAATTTTGAAGTATCCTTCATGTCGCTCCCATTTAGTGGTCCTTCCTCATTAAAAACAGAGCGCTACTCCTATGTAATATTAAAAAAGGGTTGGTATTTACCAGATTTCTCTTATGTATTACCACTTAATATATTTTCAAATAAGGAAAACGAAATGGAAATGATCCACAATGGCCAAGAATAGTAAGACCACCTCTACTAAAATCGAGGCACGCAATTTGTCGAATGTGTACAGCTGTTGGAAAGTTAGAAGAAGTTATCTTTACAGCTTCTAAGTATGGAAAGTATGTATTGTTTGTTTAATCCTCTGTTAAATAATGAAAAACCATCAAAAATTTATTTTAGGGCTGCATATCGTTGTGCCCGGTCATCTGAATGGGGGGATCGATTACCAGTGGAAATCGAAAGTGATACCTGCAGTAAACATGATCAAGACGATAACAATTCCTAATATTTATTTATATAAGTGTATATATTTGTAATTTTTATTGAAATCATTAAAAACTACAAAAATCTGTATTAATGTTTATAATTATGTTTCATTGTATGCAATTTCTAAACTTCGTGTTACAAAATCTTCCCATCAAAAACTGGGAGGAATTTGTAACTCATATTTATACATGGTTTTATAATCTGTTAACTATCGCAGCCTTGCTTCAGTCTCAATTGGTTGTTCGATAAAGCAACTGTAATTCAAGGTTATGTATCTGAAGTTCAAATTATGTTGCCAAGAAATGTTATGATGTAAGAATGTAAAGCATCTAATAAGAAAATATAAAAATAATTTATTGGATTGCTTGCTCACAGCCCAGTTGCATTAAAAATGGCGAAAATAGCGTGAATGTGAGCAATAAAATCCTTGTAAAAATTGTCAACATTGCATTTATAGCAGGAGCATAACTTAAAATAATTTAAATTTGAGTTTAGTTTGATTCGCCGACATCTTTGAAATAATTAAGCCCCTATGTACGCTAGAAATTAAAGTGTCAAAATATTATTCGAGGTTATGTTGAGAAGGAATAGGTTAGATTTTAATGTCAAGATTCATTTTGTTGGAGGTAAAGAAACTGAATTTTGTGTACGTTGTGTGGATTTTTCATGTTGTATTCTGTATATTGTATACGTTACAAGATAAATATCAGCTGGTAAAATACGTGTGTAACGTTTAAAATCAGCTTTAAAATAGGGTTATGTGTCCTTCAACAACGTGTGCTAAAAAGGTTAATAGATTTGCTATCTTTGGTTAACATACTGTGTTTTTATAGTTAATTAATTGAAAAAAGTGTAATTTTGTAAATAATTGCATTTTATTGAACGCAACTAAATGCGCGTCTGCGCACTCAAGCAGTAATTTGAATGTTTGAAAATGTTTTTAAAAGTCGCTATACGCTGTGTAACCGTCACTTTCTGAATGTCGTGTTGACACATTGTTTAGAAGAAATTAAGTGAAATTAATTATTTCACTTTCAGTTTTAGTGTATATACTCAGTGCTTTTTTTTATTAAAATAATCTCATTAAACTGAAATGGATCGATTTTCTTATAATGCTCCCGATTTTCTAGACTTTTCAAAGGACCTTGACCATGAAGATGTAAAAACGACGGAGAAATTCTTTGGTATGTTAAGATAAGCTTTTATGCAGTTATCTACTTTTACGTTTTATGCTTTTTGAAGACTTTTTCTATCATCAGAAAAAGATTGTTAAAAAATTATTTTGCGTTTTCTATCTGATTATTAATTCCAGAAATGGAACATGAGAACCACAGCAGTGCCCTAGCCGATTCTCCACAACTTATTAACGACAGTGGAGAACAAGGTTTTGAATATGAATTTTACACGCCATTAAAGAAAACTCCAGGTTAGTGAGTAATGTACTCATTCATGTATTAATTTTTATGAACATTTTGTTTCAAAAAATAGGCAAGTTTGGTGATACTGAAAAGTGTTTACGACAAAATCCTAACGGCTTAAGAAAATCATTGAGTATGGATTGTATTGTGATTAATGAAGATGGAGCAAGTTCTCCTGAGATAAATAATGAAATTGATATAATTAGGTTTGTTTTAATATGTTCTTGTTATTCTAGTTTTGATTCAGTTTGTTTTAGTAATGGCGTTAAGAAGTTGAGCACTTTCAACAATCAGAAAACTCTTCTAAAACAGAAAATATCAAACACAATGTTGTCTAGGGGTCGTTCTATTTCTAAGGTAGCACGTTTCTTTATTAATATTAAAATCTATTAAATCTCATAAATTTAGGATCACATCGATAAACTTTCACAACCAAAATGTAAATGTGTATCCCAAGAAAATTTGTGTTTAAAGAAATATGTCAGTATGGCTGAAGCGATTAACCAATTCCATCTAAAAACTCCAAAACGCTTCCATTCTACAGCTAAGACTAACGAAAATTTGGTTTTTAAACATTCCGGTCCAGTTCCTAGTACTATTCCTCAATCGCCCGCTCTTGCAACGAAGCATCGAGCAAGACCTAATGTTGTTCTATCCAGGGAAGAACAAGAATTAAAAGAATTGGAAGAAGCCAAAAAGTAATAATTATCTAGTAAAAGTTTGACGACAGAATTACATTATTGTATATTTTCAGGTATCAAATTAAGGCACGTCCAGTAAATCCAAAAATCTTAAATGGACCAGTTCAGTTGAAGTGTAATGTAACAAAAAAACCATCTACTAAACCTGAGCCATTTAAACTAACAGAAGTACCTTTAAGAAAGGTTTTTTCTTCTGCATATTTAAATTTTATCAAGGAGATTATATAAATATTTTCTAGACTCTCATATCACCTACACTTCCACCATATGAGTTCCATGCTAAACCACTACCTAAATCTACATTAGAGCCACCAAAACCAATAATTAAGAATATTTTGTGCACGAATCCTGTCACACCAAATCTAATGAAGCGTCATGGTGTTGAACATACTAAAAATGAGGTAGTAAAACTGTGTATTGTATAAAAAACGATAGTCGCATAACATTAATTGTAGGTAGTGCAAAATGGAATTGCTAACGATAAACCACACACCTTCAAATTAGGACCTACAAAACCCTTACCATTTAGTTTTGAGCAAAGGGATAAGGAAGTGCTAAAGAAAAGAGAGAAATTAATCAATGAGGTAATTATTATGTTACTATCCGTTCCAAATTGTAAAACAAAAGAGTAAGCCGGGAAAATCTGACAGGAGTGGATTTTTAGGTTACGTTATGATTTGTAGTTGTCAAGTCTAACAAAATAAAAATCACAATTATTTTATTTTCTTATAAAACTAATATAACTATAAAATATGATTTAGGTAATACAAGAAGAAAAAAAAGCACGGGAATTCCACGCTCGGCCAGCTCCGTCAAATATTTTCAAATCACCTGCAAGTGAGAAATCTTTTGTGAAACATCATCATAGCGATGCTTCTTTGGTAGGTACACTAGATAATTTTGCCATCAATTATTTAATAAATGTCCTTTAGCTTAAAACATTTAAAGCAAAACCTGCCAAGGTTTTGCAAATGAAACCGTTCGAGCCAAAGAAGGAAGAACATACGACGGAATTTTCCGAGTTTACCCTAAGCACAGAAAGACGTGCCAAAGAAAGAGAAATGTTTGAGCAGAAAAAGAAAGAAAAGGAAGAGGAACTTGCTCGAATATTAAAAGAGGTGGAATTTAACTTTCAAATTTATAAATTGTGGTGTTTGTTAACGTATTGTCTTCTATTATTTTAGAAGGAAGAAGAAATGCAGCTTAAAGAAAAAGAAGAGCTCAAAAAGCTCAGAATACTTACTGAGTATAAAGCTCAACCGATTCGTCGTTATAGAGAAGTGAAACCTGTAGCTTCTAAACCATTAACCACTCCAATAAGTCCAAAGTTCTCAAGTAAAGACAACATTGCAGTTGACGACAAGGAGAATTCTTCATCTCACGTTTAGATTTTAATTGATTTTAATTGTACTTGTAATTTTGATTATATTTGTCATTTTTATATATTTGATACTGGCTCAACTATTTTTTATTGAAAAACTTTTATATTTCTATTCTTCATTATATGACTCTTAAGAGTCTTCTTTACACCTCCAATATAAGAGAGAAATATCTAAATGCGCGCCAACATAACTTTAAAATGCACCAACGAATTGTTAATTTTAAAAAAATTTTCCATAATCGGATGCTTTTTGGGTTTTTTGCTTAATAAGCTCAAAAACAAAAGATAACGTTTGCAATAAAATCTTGACTTCATTTGTAAATTGTGGAGCTCTTAGATCATTAAAAATTCCTCCGATCAAATCATTTCTTGTACCTTCTAGATTACATTAGAATTTATTTTAGTGCAAATTTTAAAACAGTAATTATGTTATCATGGTGCTCCGAAAATGCAATTTTCATAAAATTTGACTTTGTAAAGTGCAGACTTGTCATGACAAAGTTTTGAACTAAAAACTGTCAAATAGCAAAAAAAAAAGATGAAACGGGGAATGTGACTAAAAAAGCAAAAAACTAGTGTCCCTTATTGGAATTACAACAGTTATTATACCTGCGTTTGTATGTAGAAGGGTATAACCTTTAAGCCTTTAGAGTAATATCTTCACAATAAATATATATATATTGCGCTTTTTCATTTATTCTTTCTTAAACCAAACGATGTAAGTACCGTATGTTAATGCATAAATGTATAAATCTCGAAAACTAAAAAGTGACTTAGGTCCTTTTAATAATAAGTGATTCAATTGTATTTCGAATCGTGTGAATCCAAAATCCTGAGCTGGTCTAATAAATGTATGTCGACTATTCTTCTACCAAGAAGCTTTTTCTGTAAACACACAAGTGGCTTATAGTAAACATAAGAGATGGAAAAAAAATAAGTACTTGTATTCGTACGTTATTTTCCTTACGTGCGCTAGTCGTAGGTAAAGAAGCATCAACTGTTTCCCGTGGTTGATCTGTTTCGCAATCATTTGATGAAACGACACCATCACAAGGAGTCGTTTCAAAATCTATTTGTACTTCTTGAGTTGTTGCTGCAAATAAATATAAGAATTATAACTTTCTATTGCTATAAAATAATAATGTAATTACAGGTAGTATTCAACAGTGACAAACTATTTGCCTCGGGTGTAACAGAAAAAGTGAGTTTCTGTGATTTCACCTAAAACATAAAATAGACATAAATATGCTACGCTATTCATACGTTTTCATGAAGATAAGGCAAATTAAATCTTCAACTCTGTGATTCCTAAAACAAATGTCGTACCTATTTAAAAATACTTACGCAGGTATTTCATCTGGAATATTTAAACCAACTCCGCTTTTAGACTAGTAGTAAGATGTAAATAATTGCGTTTAAAATAGTCAATAAAAGGAGAATCTTTGCAGTGAAATATTTTAATCCTGTTTGTGAACTCATGTACAGTTACTCTCATATAAACTAAAGTCAGAATTTGTCAATGGGTGCACATTGTTGGCATTTTCGGACTTTTAGGATTTATTTTGAAGGTTTAAAATTTTAAATGCAGGTAATTT
This sequence comes from Ignelater luminosus, assembly GCA_011009095.1. Classification (NCBI taxonomy): domain Eukaryota; kingdom Metazoa; phylum Arthropoda; class Insecta; order Coleoptera; family Elateridae; genus Ignelater; species Ignelater luminosus. The sequence goes on along the minus strand of VTPC01003572.1, from coordinate 12,586 downwards.
TAAAAATCTACAAAGTTGTTTTGTACTACACACCAGATGCATCGTGTTCTCTTAGAATTTTACATTCTTTCTTGACGATTTTTTTACACGGGTGTAAAGAAGACTCTTAAGGTTAAGTTGTTCTGTAAAACGTATTAAATTTTAAAAAAAGATTAACAAACAGAACATGATAAATAACAAAAGTAGGCAACCCTGGAAATGTTTATGTAATTGTGCATCCTTTTTCAGTTAATTAATGCGAAGTTTCCACAATTTTCCCCTAGAATCTTGAGGTTAATTCCCAATATTAATATTTGGAACATTATTATGTGAATTAGTGTACTTGAATGTTTCAGAAGAGCATGATGTTTTATGTTTGTATATTTTGTATTACATTTATTAATAAAATAATTAGAACTGATAAAGTTGTTCGTTCTTGACTGTTAGAGTATTTATATGCAATCAATTCACGCTTGTGTTTTAAGAATTATATTGCTGTTTCTACTTGAATATTTATTACTATTGTAGAATAGTATATTTTGTAACAATTTTGGAATACAGCATACTCTGTCACATGAGTGCAGAATAATCGCTTAATACCAGAAAACAAGTCATCTCACAAAAAAGCAGTTTTAAAAGGCCAGGCTCTTGCTAGGCATTTGGAAAAGAGGTCATCTCCCAGAGATAGCCCATTTTCAAAATGAACTTGTGAACAGCATGTGAACATCCCACCTCCTCTCCCATCGTTCATCAATACCTACCAGTTGATTATTTTCTATCGAGTCTCTGACTGATGCAATCCGGTTATCAGTGGTTTTATTAAATAGAGTTCACTGTGGTAAGATGTTGGATACTGAACGTACTTCAAGTACCTCTCCAGTTAAAAAGAGAAGAAAATGAGTGCTAAATCCCGATAGTTATAAAAAGAACAAACTAAAAAATAGCAAAATAGTACATGGAGAAGCATCTGTTAACCATATGAATAAAACAGTGGAAGGTGTTGATAGATGAACACAACGCTCGTCTGATAGTGATGTCAGTAGTCGATACACTCGATCTTCGTTTGTTGGATGCAAGGCAGTAAAGTAGGCTTGGAAGGCGCTCAAGGATTTGATGGGGTTAGCTCTGGAGACTCTAACTACGTCGCTCGGTAATTCTTCTGGTCTTGACCAACTGGCTTCGTGTCTTCTAGGCTACCCAGGTAGCCATGACTTCCTTGACGAATGGTCCTATGGCGATCAGCATCTCAACGAGGCCGGGAGCCTCGTAGAGATTCCGACCGAGCGTCTGCATGCGTCCTGAAGAGCTTGTCGAAGTCGAGACCGGTGCTTCTGGCTGGTGCGGTTGGCTCGCGCTTCTCGCCAGGTCTGTACAGGAGGCTGCTTGGCGGTCGGGTTGTGAGGTTGGGCGGCCTTGGTTTGTGTTTATTGTGGGCCGCACTCCCAGGGATGACGCGCTTGCTACTCGGGGATACCGGGGGCACCCCTTGTATAGTTAGCCGGATAAGGGCCGCCACAGTTTACACATGTGGCGGGCGTTTGGCGAGACTTCACACAGTTCGCGGTGTGATGTGTGTTACAGCCTCGGATGTTCAACGGCGATCTTCAGAGCGAATAACTCCGTGGCCCGAAAAATTTCCTTGGCCTCGGCGGTCCTGTGCAGGAGGACGAGGACCAGAGGACTCTTCTGGCTAGATCTTCTTTCATCACTTTGGCGGTGATGACTTCTGGGACACCCCAAAGGACGACCTTGATTGGTTTCTCCGCAGGCAACTGGCAGGAGTGACATGGCATCTTCTTCTTCTCGAGAACCTCTCGGATTCCGTGGAAGTCCCGCACCGTCCCCGGCTGGATCATAATGCCGTCACGCAGGTTTTTGGCCTTTGTGACGACGAGATTCTGCCGTGTGAAGCTCTCGGCTCCTAGAGCGGAGAAGCGATTAGCCGTGGAGGCCGGCTGCGGTTCTGCCACGGATAGTTTGCGGTGTTTCGTCCTGGAATAGCCAGCGACTTCTCTAAAGCCGTTGTCGTGGTCCGGTTCGGGGTCGATGCTGTGGATGAAAACTAGTGAGGGGTCTGGAGTAGCATCTGGTAATTGTCCTGCCTTGGCTCCGTTGAGAGGCGGTGGCGGCGCACAATTCAATCTTGGGCTGGATTGGAAGGGATACTACTTCACTGGCATATTCGAGGGTCGATCTGACATATGTTTTATATGCAGTTGTCCCTTATTTGGTAACTATAAGTTTTTTAAAAGGTTGTTTCGTTTGTTGGTCCTGTCAACTGTAGGTACTATTAATGTGACTTGACCATGTTAACTCAGTATCCGAGAAAACTCCAAGATATTTTGAGAGGTTAGTTCTCTCTAAATTCACATTGTTGTATGTTATATTGAAACTGTGGGGCTTTAATGGACATTGTAAATAGTTGGAAGACTGTGCTGACAATAAGTTTATTCTCGTCCACTCAGTTTTTGACAGCTTCCATTGTGGCTTAATAGCTTTCTTTAAACTTTTCATATTGCTACTCCTGGAATGCTTTCACTGGCAGTTTTCAAGTCGTCGATCATTATATTGAATAGCAGACAGCTTAAAATCGCTCCCTATGGAAGACCCTGAGGCAACTGTCTAAAGGACGATGTCTCTCGCTGAAATCTGGTGTGAAAGAAAATGTTTGATTCACTTTAGCATACTACTGGAAACACAGCGCTTCTTCAGCTTGTGAATCAGCATGGAGCGCCAGACTTAACATAAAAGCTGCTTTGAAGTCCAATAAGGACAGCAAGGGTTGATAGCTTGTGGTGAAAGTCGTCTTTAAACGGACTGTGTACAGTTTACTAGTTGATCAGTAGCAGACCGGTGTTGATGAAACCCTGCTTATGGCGCCTTGAGATTTCATAAGTACTCTCCGAGTCGTACCTCTACCATTTTTTCTGCAACTTTGCAGCATACGCTAGTGCGGGAGATTGGGTTTACATTGTAATGCCTTTTTAAGATGTCTCGGAATTTTTGTTGTGAATCTACCCGGAGGACGAACAATGAGGGCTGTATTTTACATATACGCATTCTTGCTTGCTTTTCAACCTTTTTATCAACAAAGTATTAAGGGGCCCGCCAGCAGACTGTTGCCGCTTGTACGTCCGGCTCTCTACTTAGATGGCGCTACTGTCGCATTTTTTTTTTTTGTAAGCAAAAAGCGCAAAAAGTCAAGAAGTTCGTTATTGTCACAACCACGTGTATAACCTTTTTTTGACATGAAGCAAAGCTAAATTTAAATACATCAAATGGTAATTATTATTTGTGTAAACACGTTTTCATCAAATCTATTCTGTTTTTTCTTTGTAGGCGCTGAGAATCAAAATGCACTACATATAATTTACCAAAATGCAAAAAGATGAAATCATCACAGAACAAATCGTTGTTAACATGCAATACATGTAATTATAAGACCACACACAAGAACACCTTAAGGAGACACGTTCGGATTCATACTGGCGAGAAACCTTTTGAATGTGAAATATGCAAGTCCAGATTCACGCAGAAAGTAAATTTAGAGAGACACGCACGTGTTCATGCAAGCGAAAAACCGTTTAAATGTAAGGTTTGTGATTGCGAATGGGCGGATAGAAGCAATCTGGAAATACATATGCGCGTTCATACTGGACGAAAACCTTTTAAATGTAAAAAATGCAACTATAAATTCAAAAGGAAAGACACTTTGAAGAAACACATGCGCGTTCACAATGAAGTGAAACCTTTTGAATGTGAAATATGCGATCACAGATTTACAAGAAAACAACATGTAGACAGACATATGCGCATTCATAATGGTGAGAAACCCTTTGTATGTAAAGTATGTGATTACAGATGCAACCAAGAAAACAGTTTGCAAACACATATGCGGATTCATGGAGAAGAAAAGCCTTTCAAGTGTGACAGATGTGATTATAAATGTAACCAGAAAAACAATTTATTAGTACATATGCTTTCTCATAGTTGTGATAGATCTTTAGAATGTAATATATGTGGCTGTAAATTTACACATAAGTATGCTTTAGGAACACATATGGATATTCATAATGATGAGAAACCTTTTGAATGTTTACTTTGTAATTTTAAATGTGCAAGGAAATATAATTTCCTGTCTCATATATGCACTCACAATCAAGAAAAGCCATTTGAATGTTACATATGTGGTTATAAGGGCACACAGAAAAGTTATATACGAAGACACACGCGTGTTCACAGTAATGCGAGACCTTTTGAATGTAAAATATGCAGCTATAAATTTAAAAGGAAAGATAATTTACAGATGCATATGCGTGGCCATAATGAAGAAAAACATTTTCAGTGCGACACTTGTAAGCAAAAGTGTACAACGAAAGGTAATTTAAATAGGCATATGCGTATACACAGTGGTGAGAAGCCATTTGAATGTGAAACATGTAGTTATAAATGTGGCAGAAAAGATAAGTTACAAAGTCACATGCAGGTCCACACTAGGACTAAGAAGAAATCATACGAGTGCTATACTTGTGGTTTTGCTTGCACAGTAAAAAGACGTTTAATAAGACATATGTGCACACATCAGCGTAAAGAATCTGCGTGAATGTATCAATGTCTAACATAAATCTGTAGCTCTTATCTATATTTCTAAATGTAAATAAAGTTCTTGATTTGAAAACTTATTAATCTGCAATTCTCTTTAGTTATAGAGCATTATTCAGTTGAATTTAAATTAAAGAAATTTGCAAAATTTGAAAAGCTGGAACTTTATTAGAATACTTAATAATTACAGAAGTATTTGAATTCTCGTAATTTTAGAAGCCCAGGAGTAAAATTACCATAGATGATGAAACTGATTTGCATTGTTTTCCACATGCAAGTGTCCACATAAAAACCTGCTGCAACCTGGAACCCTTAGGCTGAAGCATTTTCAAATGTCAATTATAGGAACAGATTGTAGCTTATTAAACAATATTTCAGTACTACACTTGCTATGTTCACTGTAAACTACAGATACTTTTGTACCTAGTCAACTGTGAATTCATCCGTTTCATGCATTTTTAAATTGCTAGTTGACTAGATAAGCAGAACTTTTTGCTTAGCTTTACAAACCATTTTTAGATTACATCCACAAATTTCAACCTGAGCTAAATCAGCAGCCATAGGAGCCGACAATAGGCATTATTGTATTTAGAATGCAATTCTTTTCAGATAACAAATTAATCGAACAAAGAATTTATTAAATTATTTATTCAAATTCTTTACAAACAGACATTAGAATATTTTGAACATTAGTGTCTAAGTAAAAAACTGATGAAAATGTAGCAGAATGGTTTCTTTCCTTGCGAGTTTCTGTTTCCATTTCTCACTTAAAAAAAAGGCTTTACATCAATATGAGACAGCGCATGCATTTGCAAACTTTCTTCCTGTACACACTTATAACTGCATACTTCACATTCAAAAAGTTCCTCGCCGCTATGAAGAAGCGCATGCCTTGCTAAATGCGCTTTCGTTGTGAACTTGTACTGACATATTTCACACTCAAAAGGCTTCTCGCCAATGTGAGACAGCAAATGCCTTTTCAAATTGTGCTTCTGTACACATTCATAACTGCATACGTCACATTTGAAAGGCTTCTCACCGCTATGAATACGTGCATGACTCACTAAATGATATTTCCTTCTGAATTTCTGGTTGCATACTTCACACTCAAAAGGTTTATCAGCACTGTGAATATGCTTATGGCTTGTTAGATGATCTTTCCTCGTGAATTTCTGATTACATATTTCACAAGTAAAAGGTCTTTCTCCGGTATGAGAAAACATATGTACTTCCAGACGCCTTTTCTCTATACATCTATAATCACATATATCACATTCGAAAGGTTTTTCACCAGTATGAATTGACATGTGCATTCGCAGACTGGTTTTTTCCACGCACTTGTAATCGCAAACGGTACATTGAAAAGGCTTCACGCCGCTATGAATACGCAGGTGCTTAGTTAAATAACTTTTCCGTGTGAATTTCTGGTTGCATATTTTACATTCAGAAGGCTCTTCACCACTATGAGAAAACTTATGGGTCTCTACACACTTAAGTATATCACATTTAAAAGATTTCTCGTTCCTATGAACAAACATATGCTTTGATAAATAATCTTTCCTTTTAAATTTCTGGTTACATATTTCGCAATCAAAAAGTTTTTCCTTACTATGACAAAACATATGCACTTGCAAACTATTTTTATATACAGACTTATAATTACATATGTTACATTCAAAAGGCTTCTCGTCACTATGAATACGCATATGCTTTACTAAATAATCTCTCCTTTTGAATTTCTGTTTACAAATCTCACATTCAAAAGGTTTCTCGCCGCTATGAATAAGCACATGACTTGCTAAATGATCTTTCCTTGTGAATTTCTTATTACATATCACACAAGCAAAAGGTCTCTCGCCACTATGAGAAAGCATATGTACTTGCAAACGCCTTTTATCTACACACCTATAATCACATACGTCACATTCAAAAGGCTTTTCGCCAGTATGCGTTAGTATGTGCATTCGCAAATTGTTTTTCTCCACACACTTATAATCGCAGATGGTACACTGAAAAGGCTTCTCGCCGCTATGAATATACAAATGCCTAGTTAAATGATTTTTCTGCGTGAATCTCTGTTTGCATATCTTACACTCAAAAGGTTTCTCACCACTATGAACACGCATATGCACCCGCAAACTCTTCTTTTCGACACATTTATAATTGCAAATGGCACACACGAAAGGTTTCTCGCCGCTATGAATACGCACATGGCTTACTAAAGAATCTTTCTGCGTGAATCTTCGGTTGCATATTTTACACTCGAATGGTTTCTCGTTGCTGTGTGTCCAAAAATGTCTTTGTAAACTGCTTTTGTTTACGGTTTGGAAATGACAGGTTGTGCATTGGAATGGTTTCACTTGGGAAGGTTGGATTTTTATATCTGTTTTATCCTCCAGTTCCATTATGAATATATTATGTTTTTCTGTTTCCTCTAAGTACTTCTCTGACTCTTTTTAGAGTTCCCAAACATGATTATAAGGCAACTGAGGAATTAATGATTTTTAAAGCTTGCTTCACCACTTTCACCCTAATGCCACTGACGACAAGTTTTAGCTGCAGTGTTTTTGACTGACGGGAAGATAAAAAGGAGAGCTCTTTCTAGATTTTCTTTATTATTATATGGCCGATAGATGGAGCAACATTACACAATTTTTAAAACTTTTTCAAATCGATTGAGACACAAAAACTGTTGTAGAATTCTATAGCGTTTGATAGATAATAAGTGTGAGACGGGAACCAGAAATTTTAGCGGCGAGCATTATAAAAATATTTACGATCACATCTGGTTGCACATGTAACCGGTTAGCTTGGGCGGAGCTACGGGTTGCGTGGGCAGCTAGGAGATGGTTGATATGCTTGACGGCGGTAATCCAGGTAACCATTGGCGGTGATCCACGATGGACTTATAAGAACAATGCTATTTTGAGGTAAGGAGGTGGTAAGGGGGTTCAAGGCATGGTTGCAGGCGAAGATCGGATGATCTTTTCTTGACTTCCTTCCTGTAGGATTTTCAAACTGTAGAGGGTTGGTGATATCTACTCTGCTGGCAACGGACCCTTAGATGGCAGATGGGTTTCTTGGTTTTCTTGGTCTTCTAGGTTCTAAGGGTCACCAGAACGTCCTGGATGAAGTTTTCAAAGGCGGTCAGCATCTTCGCAAGGCCAAAGGCCTCGCAGAGTTTCTGACCGAAGGTAGTCAGCCCTCGGAGGAGCTTTGCGAGATTGAAACCTCCCAGTGAGTATAGCTTTGCCTTTCAGTCTGTTACGCGGCCTTGGCAATTCGTACTGTGGAGCTGGATGGTCCCTGTTTGCAAAAGCAGTGGTCCTCTCTCCACTCAGTGAACAGAAGTTACCGGTTTACCTCTTCGGCAGGGATCGATTCCGCGGCCCCCCAAAGGACGACCTTGAGCGGTTTCTTCATCGTAGTGAGACGTTCCCATACTGTCGAGGAGCTTCCTTATTCCTCACGCAGGTTTTTCGCCTTTGCGACAACGAGATTGTGCCGTGGGAGTTCCCGCGTGACGCTCGCCCATCTGTCCTTTGCGTGAAAGGCTATAGGGGGCACCCTTGGAAGACACGTGACGGAACCTCCTTGTGTTACGGCGTCTCGTTCTAGGCTGCTAAAGTGGAGAAGCGATTAATCGTTGAGGCCGGCTGCAGTTCGGCGTCGAAGAATTCGCGGGGCCTTTTTTTGATCGACAGACGACTTTCACGAAGCCGTCGTTGCAATCGGAATTGGAGCCTGAGCTCCGACATCGCATTGCTGTGGTAATGCAGTACATCAGGAATCATGGAATTTGTAGTCACGCCGTGACCCCCCTGAGGGGCGGCGGATGCACTGAATTCCATCGTCGGCGTCTGAAGGAATGTTGGATCGCATTTTGCGGCCCGGGGGCAGCGGCTGCCACGTCTACTGGCTGCATCTCCCTTTGGACCTTCTTCTTCCTTTGCCTTCTGCTGAGTTTCTTAATGCCGGTGGTGTCATCTGTGGGCTGGGATGGCTCCAAGTCTTGCGGCGGGTCTTCACTAGGTTCAATATTCCGAAGGGCTTTAAGGATGTAGTCGTTGGAGTACATGGTACGACAGTAGTGCGAGGCCGTTCTGTATCAATAAGGGGGCGGATAAGTTCCTCTTGGGTTTCGGATGCCATCGTAATTAGCAAATTCTTAAGGAAGCAGAAGGTAAGCGAACAGACTAAGATGGCAGTCTTCAGGTCTACCTATGTTCCAATTTTCACTTTTGGCAGCGGGAGCTGGGCCATGAATAACAAGATAGAAAGCAGGCTCCAGGCTGCAGAGATTAGATACCTGAAGACCAGAAGGGACACAATCACGACTGGTAGACCGGGTCGAGTCTTCTCAGCTAAGATGTTTGCCATGTTCAGAGGATGCCCGGCTCTAGACCGCGCGGAAGAAGGATGACAACCTGGGCTGACAACATCCAGACTGCCCTTAGAGAAAGAAGGTGTACTTGAGGGTCGCGCTCGTTTATCTTTTCTCTGCAACTAGGTCTAGCTGCATATACTTATTCCAAAAAGTGGGATCAAGAAATATTGTTGAAGCTGTTTCCAATATGAGATTTTGCAGCAGCTATAAGAGCGTAGCCTTATTTGAAGCTTCCGCTGTAAAGTCATGGAACCTTTGGTTTTACAAGGTTGCTTTTCACAATTTTGTTTTGATAATGCAGACTCCCAACATCGCTACGCTTCCAGGCAAAGGCACATTCCACGTCATGGGTGGAATAAGGTCAATTGCTCCAGGTAATGCATTGCAAGACCAACAAGTTCCAAAGCTTACTGTCATGCCCAAATCTGGGGAGACTGCAGCTACCCAGAAAGTGGAACTGAGAATATTTCAAAGAAAAGCCAGAGTTGGTAAGAAAGTTTTTGGGACTTCCTTGCTTTCCTCCTCTCCATGGCAAGGTTTCATGGAGAAAACTACTTCCGGTAATAAGTTTTATACTGTGTCACACAATACTAACTGCTTTTACTTATGCAGCTGAAGAAACGAGGAGGTCTAATCAGCAGGCATGTTCTGTTACCTGAAGGGAAGGAATATTTTGGCTGTGGAAACTCAATGTGGAAACGTTCCCTTTTCAAACACTGATTATGCGATTAATTTATTAATGTCGTATCTTAATTTCATTGGGTTCATTATGAAAGAAACTGTTTATGCTCCCGCCTCTGTCCCTCACATGCTGAATGGTCATACATACGCTAGAGCTATTCAGGCTCATTGTGCCACCCTTGGCGCTCTGCTATCCATAATATTGGAAGAATGGGCTATCACACTTGACAACAAGGAGTATGTTTAAGGAATTCTATCAGATTTCAGGATGAACGCCCCATCGTTTGATAATTTGCAAAATGATCAAGTGGTGGATAAGCCGAAGAAAAAGATAAACCACACCATGGATTGCATCAAGCAAAGAGGAAAAACCTCCAAGTTGTGGGTTCAATATTGTGAATTTGTTTCCCTGGCATTGAATTTTATTGAGGCAGAGAGCATGGGTGAGCCCTGCTTCCCATATTCCATGCCACAGGTCACTTTCCATACGCCAAGGCTTGAAGGGGACAATGAATTAGGATGAATTCACCGAGTTTACAATAGAAAGTCTTTTTACAGTTCGGCGCACCAATAAATATTGGAGTGGTGTATGGACTGATATGTTGATAGAACAAACTCCCATGAAGAACATGAAGAGTGTTGAAGGTGTATCTCATGAAAGAGAGTTCACAGAAAGTGTATTAAACAAATGGATTCGTGGTTTGCCAGCAGCCCATCATATATGTGAGGCTATAGAAGACTTCTGAAACATTCGTTTTGCATCCAGCAATCAACACTTTGAACTGAAGGACGCAAGAGTAGCAGTGGATGAGCGAACTGGAAAAACTCCGGAATTTGGCTGCCACAGCACCCTCCATTTTTAAATAAGAAGGAACTCGATTCAATTGCTAGTGGTTTGGTAGTCAATTGCTATGAAGCTGTAAGGGTTGGTGAAGTAGTGCTGGGAAGCATAGGAACTGATATTAAGGAGTATGGTTTCCTCAAGCTGAAGCGATCCAATGCCGTAAAAACAATAGCTTCAGTAAAAAGCAGTATCGAAGTAGACAGAAACAGTAGCAGATCTTTTGCATTGTGGCTTACAAATTGGATACCGTTATCGTTAACGATGGGACGACGAGGTAACCCAAATCGCAAGAAAATCTGGTCAATCAGTACTCTTCTGCTGCAGGACGGATGAGTGCGAACAACTCCACCCATTTGCTGGCAGTGTCTTTGATGATGAAAATCCAACGCTCTCCGGCATCCCTTTCTGGCAATGGGTCAAACAAATCTATGGAAAGGACTTCAAATTTCTGGGCGTACTCAGGAGTCTGTACCAAGCCTGCGGGTTTCTGGTTACTGGCCTTATACCTCTGGCAATCACCGCAATTCTTTAAATACTCGGCAATATACTTCTTCATTCCAATCCAAAAATATCGCTGAGCAATTCTTCTATAGGTCCTATCAACGCCATAATGTGCGGCTAGATCAAGATCAAGATATTCGTGGAGGATTCGGTCACGCTTCTGATGAGGAACGGCAAGGGCAGCTTCTTCTGAGTCAATGTTTTGAGAATATCTATATAGGAGTCCATTGCTCATGAGGTACCCTCTTTCAATCCATTTAGGTAAATCCGAATCATCTGAATCTTCAAAGCTATGGATGATCTTAGCTAATTCAGGGTCCTCTAGTTGTTGGGACCGTACTTCAGATGGACTTCGACCAGGTATCGTGATACATATGGGAATTTTTTCTCCTGGAGGAAGATCAGGGAACGGAGACCTAGACAAAGTATCTGCCACAACATTTCGCCTGCCTGGTAGATAATCAATTTTTACATTAAAACTTTGGATCAACAAGGCCCAACGAGCTAAGCGACCCGTGGGTAATTTAATGTTCATTAACCAGGGAAAGCCCTGATAATTCGAGATTACTTTGTTGGATCATACTGTTGTAGAATCGAAGCAGATATAAGTAACGTTTTCAAGGTATTAAACGATTGCTGTTGTCTTGGGTCCCAATTCCAAGTAGCGTTCTTATTACGTGTAAGTTCACAAAGGGGCCGAAAGACCTCGGCAAAGCTTCCGATATGTCTTCTACACCACGAACAAATTTGCAAACAAGACTTGACATCGCGGACATTTACAAACAATGACGGAAATCTTCTCAGGATCAAATCGAAACGTTCAACTTCTTCATTTCTCTGATGTGTCTTTCCCTTTTTGGCTTGTCTGCAAAACTTAAATAATACAGGAAGACCACGAAAATAAATAGCCTTTTCTCTTGTTCAGAAAACCTGCTTGTACAAACTGGTCTACAAAGATACACCAACTCTTATTCGGCATATCGACAACATAACCACACAAACAAACGTAACCTTGCTTGTGTAAAATCAATAAAACACTTTTTGTCAAGTTTTAAATTGCGCGCGCTATTCCTCCTTTGCCTTCTGCTCAATTGGTGGCCCGCGATGGCCGACAAACTTTCTTTTACGTTACCCAATCTCAGTTTCAGCTCGTTGATGCGTATAAGCAGCAGATACACACCACACATCCTCACCAACTACGACAAGACAAATTTTCTAGGGAAATGGTAATCTGTTTTTTTATAATATACATACTATTGTCTATCGATCTCTAAGTTTCTAAATCATTTTGCAGGTAGTACCCGCAGTACCACCTTTGTGGAAGCAACCACAATGCAAGCTGAAGTAGGTACAGCTATGGAGTCAGACACAAAAGGCAATTTCCAGTGCAACATAGTTGCCAATAAAGTTTTACGTAACCGCAGGTTGAAAAGACTCACTTCCGTTCGTAATAGCGAGAAGCCTTTTGCGTGTAATATGTGCGATTATAAATGTACAGTAAAAAGTAGCTTACGAACACATATGCTGTTTCATAGTGGCGACAAACCTTTTGAGTGTAATATATGCGATTATAAATGTACAGTGAAAAGTAG
>VTPC01003571.1:18809-31051 GCA_011009095.1 Ignelater luminosus | reverse complement strand
TTCAGTATATAAATGTATCTTCTGTACGTGCACGACAATATCAATTAATTAACTGCATCTTTTGATTAATGCACAACAACGTTTCTATTAACAGCCTCTTTGTTACATCGAAGTTTCACATAATTTACAACACTGATTAGATTTTATTGAACAGTCAAGGCACGCAGAGAAGCCCTACAGATCCTTTACATTTTTACACTCTTATGTATTTTAGTTTTCTATCGATTGTTACATATTTAATACTCGAATTCTATGTATTTCTGAAGTATTTTATCTAGAACAGTAGTAAAAAATCACACAAATAGAAGAATTTGTGTTCACAAGAAACTTGATCAATATCGTGGACTACTATAAAACATACACTTTGTATTCCCTTTAGAAATAGTCTGGCAACACCAAATTCCCATCTCGCAATTTCGCCTTAATAAGAAAAGACTAAAAAGTAAATTCGGGTTGAATTAAAGATATCAACAGCTGTTTGGAATGAAACGAACAAGAGCAATTTTCTTTCTAGTTTATTGTAAATATATTTCTTTGTTTACAACCAAGAAACTCGGTCGACTGGAACATTTTCGTTTAAGATATTCCCAGTACTCCTCCCCTTTCCTTTTTTAAACTTTTTGGTTACTGTATTAACAAGCGTTGAAATTATTTTGAAACGAATTTAATTAACATCTCAACATTCAAAAACGAATCTTTTAAATTTAATTTAACGTTACCTTAGACTGTATTTACTTTTAATGAGAGAAACTTACAGAGTGGAATTAAACGAAATCTCGAGTTCTTTATCTCCTTTTCTGCGTTCTTTAAATCCCTAAACTCAAGAAACATTTCGACGAAAATAAATTTACTTTTTCGATCTTACTAGTTTACGTTATCGGATTCGAATAGTTTTTTGGAAAAATAATTTTCTTCCACCACCCAAAATATTCCATTTTATTAAAGTTGTGTTTAATAATGTAGAAATTTTCTTACAGCTGGGGTGGGAGGTAATGACTTACCGGACTCGTTCCCGGAAGCCCGACCTGATTTTCCATCGGAGTTCCATTCCTCTTCTGCAACAAGAAAATAACTGAGTTGCGGTTGGTTGTTGCTGAATTTTCAGAACACAATATAATTAGTTTAAAATGAACTTCAGCTTATAACGGCGCCATTTCAGGACAAAACTTCCCAGTGATAAATTAACCTATTAATTAACCACTCGCAGTTCCATTATGAACCAAAAAGTTGTTAATCGAAGTCATAAATTTTAATTTTTTTGGTTATTAGCGCGGACGGATTAAAACTAGTCAAATTTCATACTTATTAAATTAATTGAACCACTTTGTTTTTACAAAATGAAAAAAATAATCACCTGAACACGTTTCAGAATCTGGTATCCTATCGTCCTCATCTTCATTATGACAACATTGACTACATCTTGAACACATTTTTTTCCAGTGTTTGTAAATACTTAAAAATTTATTAAAAACCCTGATAACTGTTGTTTGTTTATTTTTATTTTTATTATTGTTTTTGGACCCCCACAATAAAACAATTTTAAAATTGAAAGGCGAGTTTCTGCAAGTGCCCAGTGATATTTTCATGAAAAGCCTACTCCGTTAATTAAAGCATTTGTAAAGCTTTCACTTTTGTAGGAGCGATTAAAAGGTCGTAATTAAATGTAACTTGAGAGTTATATTTTATTATCTCGGTGAAAACGGCGTTTGTATTTTAAGGGGAATAGGGGCAACATATCATAACAGAATTTTCACATGTAATCCATTTGTAAACATAATACCTAGAATTTGTTATCGTTTTAAATTTCGTAATTTACCTAAGCTCTGCTTTTTTAAGTTAAATGAATAATTTAAACATTTCGTTAATAAGTGATATCATTTCTTTCTTATTAATGTAATTAAATCTCTAATAAACAGATAAAGATTGCCTATACATGCGTTTCTAGAACATTCAGCGAAGCTATATAAGCCATTTAATTAGTAGCAAACATTACACACCATTTAAATTAAGCGGGCTTTGGAAAATTTAGAAGATAAATTAAAGACATCTGTGTACCCAATGGGTATAGAACGTTCATAATTGTGTAAGAGTTCAGTTTCAGCATAATTATTATTTCAATATAATTATTAATTCAACGAATTACTGTCCAAAATTCATAATAATAACAATATCAGTGACGGCCATTACAAGGACTGCAAAAGGGTTGTGCACCCTTAAAAAATACATGTAGATATACAATAATATGCATTAATCTCAGCTCAACTCAAAATAATGACTAACTAGCTAAAGCTGGTTACTGTTTTGTAACACTTTTCGTTTTAAATTGTTATTTAGCCTTATTTTTTCAATTTAATAGTTCTGAGTCTACGCTTAGATTGTAAACAATAAAACGTTTTACATTTTTCGTCAACTTTTTCTCACGTTACAACTACCCACTTAGAGAAAGTAAAACATGAAATGGCAAAGAGAATTGTTATTGTAAAAATCTTTTATATCAATGTATTTGTTTTGATAGTAAAATACAAAGTATATGCGAATAATAAAATATTGAAACTGTCAATAACTAGATGGTTTTTACTAAAAGATGTTAGGTTAGATCAGCCTTGGTCAAACTAATTTAGTCTAGTTCATTTAGCATAAACAATTATAAATATATAATATTGTCAATGATTTTGGTTACTATTTAATTATTTAAAAGAAATGTTCATTTCTGCAGGAACTTTCAGTATCAGAAAATTTGTGATCACTCCCACTTGCTTATAAAAACGTATAGCGTAGAGTGGGACAGGTTCGGACATGGCATTTTAAATTTGCCGCATTCCGAAAGACATAGGAACTTACTATTTACGGTGTTGTAGCAGTGATAAATTACAGGCAGTGGACGAAGTTTCAAGTTTCAAGTGTTTAGTATTTTCCGATATATCTTACAAAAATTAAAATCCAGCGCTAAAGTAACTTTGCGCGTATTCATTCCTAGGGCTATACATTTTTTGATAACGTACTGTTATATGTTTTAAGTGATGCATGTGAAAGAGTAGATCTTCGTGAGCTTCCCAACCTAAAATTTGTTAAACGGGAAAATTTCAAAATATCAATAAATTGCCTGGAATATATTCTGAGCGAGTGCGGCAGCTCCGGACAGTGTATACTTCTTAAATAACTGCTGCTTCTCTCATTAAATGACATTTTAATGTTCTCAAAATAGTCAGAAAATACATTAAAGAGAAATGATCTTGGAGTTTCTGAAGATACGATAAAAAATGCCGTCGCAAATGCGCTTCGAGGTGCTATACCAGTACGAACTACTGCGAATACTTTTGGCATTAAGAAATCAACTCTACATGCTAGAACAAAAATAGTTAAGCAGCTGGGAGCTCTATCTGACTCTGGAAACGAGAGCTCTAAAGAGGAATCATATGGTTTATCGAAATATGCTACACGGTAAGTATTTTCAAATAAAGAAGATACAGAATTGGAAATATACCTCAAGATATCATTCCATTTTGTATGGTCTACATAAATTGGCTTACGAATACACAACCAAGTTACAAAAGAAATTTCCTGTGCAATGGCACGTAAATCAAATGGCAAGTATTTAATGGATAAGGTCATTCATGAAACGGCTCCCAAGACTGTCCCTTTGAAAAGCTGAGAACACCAGTACTGCAAGTCCATCTGCGTTTAACAAACATAATGTTGACATAGTTTTCAATAATTATGCCGAAGTGCAAGCTAAGTCTAAATTCGAACCCAGTCGCACTTGGAGCACTGATGAGACCGGTATATCTGCTATAATTCAGGCTCCTAGAGTTATTGCTGAAATTGGAAAGGGGGCGGTTGGCCAATGTGTTTCTGCGGAAAGGAGTACAACGGTTACGGTTTGTGGCATAATTTCAGCTGCTGGAGGTACGATTCCTCCAATGTATATATCCACGTGTACAAATGAAAGACCACTTTTTACATGACTCAGTTGAGGCTCAATAGGTTATGGTACAAAATCGGGGTGGATGACCACCGAAATATTCGTAAAATTATTGGAACACATACAAAATCACACGAAAAGTTCTCCAACATGTCCAATCCAATTAATCACGCTCGGAATAATGGAACAGTTTTGTTATCATTTCCGCTCCATTGTATGCATAAGATGCAACCCTTAGATAAGGCTGTTTACGGACCATATAAGCAAAAATGCAAAATATCCTTTAACGATTATGTGTTGAGCAAGCTAACATCTAAACCTTTTCTGCAAAGTCTTACGCCAAAAAATATCATAAGCGATTTTTTAAGAACGGGATCGTGGCCCATCATGATTTTTACTGATGAAGATTTTCTTGGAGCATACACCACAAAACGTCCAGATCCTGAAATTAAATCTGAATTATCACCCAACATGTCCCTCATCACTGTTATGGATAAGACTTCGGATTCAAGTGATACTAATATTTTCGACCACAATGATTTCAACAACCTCTAAAATAAAAAACCCTTTACCTACAATTTATGAATATAGAAATTATATAAGACCAATGATGCGATCAATATTAAATGAAATTGTAGAACACCCATTAACATTATTTCGGTGCATATCATCAAACCTGCAGATGTAAGACCATTTCCAAAGGCAGGTGCTAGAAAACCAAATAGAAAATCTGGGTTGGGCAAGTCGAGAATATATACAAGCTCTCCTCAGAGATCTAGAGTTGAAGAATTAGAAAACAGCAAGAAACTGAAGTTGGAAAAAACGGGCACTAAGAAGAAAATTACAGTTGTTAAGAACAAACTTTAAAAAGCTACAACGACAATAAAACCTCAACCGAAAAAGATGAAAACGTTTGCCAAAAAGCAAAAAGGAACAAAACATAGGGACATCTCTTCATCCAACTCAGAATCAGAGTTATTCGAAAATAAGACTAAGAAAAAGAAATTTGAAGAATATTTTCTCGATTCGAACATTGACATGGAATCTGATTACGATGACCTGAATAAACTTTTAGGTAATTGTCGGTATTCGTTCTAATTTAACACATTTTTATCTTTTTTGGTACTAAACAAATCGTCTGCGATGATTATGTGTTGGTAAGATTCCCCATAAAAAAAAACGTTTTCCACTATGTAGGCCAAGTGATAGGATATGCCGATTATAACAAATATGAAATGAACATTTTTAAGTTATTTTACTTTTTTATGTGTGTTCGAACGTACCCCATAGGCGTCCAAGGTACTGTTTTTAAATTGAATCACACCACTGTTTCCATGTCTCTAAAAGAGAATAGAACATCTATAGAATCTAAAACCATGAAGACAAAAGAATAAACATAAAAGTATTTGTTGCGGACATTCTTGTGTCTTCAATCTAGAGACTTATTTTTGGATTTTGAGACAGACTTTTTCAAGTTACTTAGTACTAAGAATAAGCAGGCATCGACTTTAGGTTTGTGTCTAGGTTACATTTACGATATTTGGCGTCTATTGACACATCTTATATACCTTAAATAGCCAAAACTGAAAGGAACTTTAGCTTCAGTGTATTCAGTATCTAGGATTTAGATCATTACGAGATTCAAAGTATAAGCTAGAAATTCGAGTGCTAATGAAAAAGGCAGGTACTTTAACAGGCATATCGGGCGTGAATAAATAATAATTAGATACCACCTTACAAGTTCACAATAGCCTGGATAATAAATAGTTCTCTGACATTTTTGAAGCTAAATAATGAAAAATCAATATTTCTACTACTAATACTACTGCTACTACATAATGCATGCAAGTACTTATTTCGAATCTTTATGAAATAATAATTACTAATATAATTGGAAACAACACAACATAATTTTTTGTTCGTACTGTAATATATTTCTTGTTAGAAAACAGATGCAAGTCATTGTTATGTAACAAGTTGTTTACAATTTTTTGTTGGTAAGCTTTTTGGTCATTATTCGTAGTAGCGAAGAGAATGTTTGCAGAGAAAATTTAATAACAGTTGACACAGCATGTTGTATAAACTGTAATCCGATACTATAATCATTACGATTTTCATGCTGTGTTCAATACCATCATTACTGTCAAGTGTTCAAAAAAAAAGTGTTTGTGTGTATTGTTACCATAAATAATGAAAGCAAATATTAAAATCGGAAACATTTATTTTATGAAACGTGATTTAGATATTGAAAACATTTAGAATTATGAGGACATAATACGGATATATAATGTTTTTTGTATAAAGAAATAAAGTAAAACATGACAATCGATAGAATCTTAATTGTGTTGCATTGATTTTGAGAAAAAAAACTCTCATGGACTCATGAAAGATTTGTTTGCATCGATGCATTGAATTCCCCTTTGAAAAGACGCCAAATGTTCCAACTCGAGATGTGATACAAAAACGTGAAAAAGATGTTATTTGTTGTATGCCTTTTTGATCACGGGAAAAATAGGGCACAGAAATGACGTCCTTATGACGTCAATTATTGAAATTCATCACCGGGAATAAAAATCTCTAATTAACCACATGTATTTGATGTGGAGTCTGGAGAGGATAGGCATTTGGGTCAAAAGAAATTTTACTTATATCATTATACAACAGTAGTCAACTCAGAAGTTTTGACTAAATTAATCAAACAAGAAAAGTAGTCAGCCTATAGTAGCATGAATAAAGATACAATATTGCTAACTGATTATTGAAATCTTCAAGGTATGTAACGAGAATGGAAATTTTCAACATAAGTCCCACGACGTTCTGCTCCAAATAGTATCCAGAGGCTTTCTATTTCAGCTCGGTATATTTATGCTCCGATTTTGGCAGAAAAGGACAGCTTGCACTACTTTTAAAAGAAAGCAGATCTACCTAATGACCCTAAGTTCACCGCTAAGCTAAGACTATGTAAAGCTATCAAGGTGTACTATGTATATACTTGTTTATTATGAACTTGAAAAATAGCATACTTTAAGTATACTAACTCTCCAAAATACTAAGTTGATTCCATTTTGTTTCTTTTATCTCATCTCATTCTCTTTTTAGTTGCTCTTCCTCGTCATATCTTAACGATCACAACGATCCTTGTAAATCCTATTATCATTTACATTGTTTACTAAGTTTGTCTCTTATTTAGCTCATCCTACTTAAGTTATTTTAGAGTAAAGTTTATCCCGATATATCCGGAACACGAATACCTTGTTTGAAACTTAAATGTTTATTTTTGGTCTTGGCTATGGATACTGTCATCTAGTGCCAGAGTTTCCACAATGTGGTAAAAGTGTAATTCGACAAGTAACTCCTGCGTGTTGATTATCTTCTTCCAGACCTGGATTAACCTCTTTATTACCTTAGGGTGCTTAGTTTAAAAATAAGAATTTTATGACGTCATGTTATAAATGAACTCTTTTGATACATCAAGATAAGGTGTCCAAGATGCTTACTACCTTAGCAGAATCGATTATCAAAGAATCAGAATAACAAACATGATTTTCACGTATAAGAACAATCTCACAATCAATCTCAGAAGAAACATAACTTTTGGACAATTTTGACTTAGATACATTTTGATTGTTTCTCATGGAAGACTCATAATCTTTCTTTCTTTAGTAGAAGAATCTTCTCTGTAGTTGATTAACAGTAACAAAAACATTTTTTTATCAGCTTTAATGTTATTCCTGTAAACATCAAAATGTTAATTGAAACCAGATCAAAACCAAATTAAATTAGTTTTTTCCGTATGTTGGATGTAAAAGCTTTTTGTTAACAGTTTGATTTCAATATTTTTTTTGATGTCAGATCTTTATTAAAGCGTTCTAATTTACAGTGTTTGGCCAAGAAGAAAAATAATCAAAATTATTGGAATTTTTATTAAATTCTCATTGAAAATAATATTTTCTCTTTGATTTTAAAGTTTATCCTCAGATAAAGATATTTTTACCATAATAATTTTAGTCAAAAAATACTTAAACAGTTGGAAAACTATCATGTCACCAATCTAGACATTTGGACATGCAGTTCGGAATTTTCAATGCAATATGTACACAATAATGGAGGTTGACTTAAAAACAATATTTTTCGAACTAATAGAAATCGGAAAACTCCAGTATGTTCAAACAGAAATAGAAAGTTTTAAATCGAATGTAAGATGGTTCTAGCAGTTAAGTTCAGAAGCTGTTTTCTCCCGAGACCTAAAAAAATGGAAAAATCCAGAATTTCTGTTAAAACAAGTTTTCGTAAACTTAATAACGTTAATGATTAGCTATTTGTTCTTGTATTTTAATAAGGTTTGCTTCTTTTTGTCTGATTCTATCCTTGAAATAAAACAAAAATAGGAAACAATAAAAATTTCTAAAACAATTTCTTTATTACAATTGATTTAAATTTCTTTATTAAAAAATTTGTATGACCAGGGACCCGACTTTGTTACCTAAAATATTATTTAAAACAAAACATAACTAATAATAAAATACAACAAAAATATCTATCGACATTTAGACTTTACAAAAATAATTTAAAAAATTTTCCTTCGAGCCGGATTTGAACCAGCGACCTATGGATGTCTGATTTTTATTCCAACTACAGTCCACCGCTCTACCAACTGAGCTATCGAAGGTTGATACGAAAACAAAAGTGAAAGCAAAATGTGAAATTTAATTTTAAATGTTTTTATTACCGAATCAGTCCGATGGTCAAGGCTATCCGCTATGTTGACATGCTTACTATCTTATCGCGCTATTTTTAATTGTTTGAAATGCTAATAATTGCTAGTACATAAAATTACATAATTTAAATTGAGATTAATGTGTATAAGCCTGAACATTTAGATAATATTTTTAAGTGACAGTAATAAATGTTTTCTTCAGTGGTGTAAATATTTTATAATTATCATTTCAAATGTTAGGTCAAGGCTGAATAATTTATCAGAAAAGGGAGAAAATGTATGTGCATTAAAATAGTATTATGCGTTATTTCATAGTAAACAACATAAACTGCAAAGGATGTGGTTTTACTCAAAATAGTTTTTTTTCAGACGTAAACTATAAAAAAAAACAATTGCAGAAAGGAATTTATCGGTCGATATTTATTTGCATATTTTATTTGAGGTAGATATTAGACTTCCGAATACATAAAGTTATGAAAATAAAAACTGGGTAAGAACATCACAACAAATAGCCTTCTTATATACTGTAGTTTGTTATCTACAAAGATAATAAAATTTGTTCATATTCATAATCTCAAGCATTATTATTCCTATTCATTTAGCTTGTTAAATACGAGTACCTAAGAAGAATCCGAAATTTCGTGATGTAAAAGCTATAAACAGTCATAGTTACAACCATCAAAGATAAGACGCTGATCATCCTATGTTAAATTTAAATCAAAAATTCACATTCGGCTTTTGCATTTATTATTAGAAATAGACGTTTAAAAGCAACTAACCTATCTCAATCTCGACTTTAGTTTTTAAAGTTGAAGATCAACTAATCTTTTCTAGTGGGTCCTTCCATAATTCTTATTATTTATTAGATTTGAACGTACAGCAGAGATTTTTCAACACAAACTGATGGCCTTAAAATATTGAAACTACTGTTTGGACTGCACAATGTTTTTTCTTCTAATTTTGCTATTATTACGTAATTTATATTAAAATATAATTTTTTGCATCCTCGTTATTTTAAAGTAACTATCATCTTACAAGTCCTTCAAAACCTTATAATTGACATAACAAGAGACATACACGGACAGACTACCCGTAAAAAGCTCAAAGCTAAAAGTCGGAGAAAACAACAGTTAGGTTGAAAGGTCCCATTACCAGCCAACATTTGGTAGCACTTCCTATTCAGCTCCATATAGCCAATCCCAATATCTACACAACACATCTCTGCATATATTGCTATTGCTAAAGATCTCTTGTTTGCCATCCCTGTTATGGCAAATTTCGGAAAGTAATCCACTATTTCATTTCTTCTCCCCCCTACATGAGCTTTAATAAACTCAAAGGCTCTAGTATTGTCTCTCTTTGGTGTATCTTGTATTTGTTTATGAATCCAGAATGTTGTTTCATTTTAGAAGTACATTTCTTTGCGCATTCTAACAGTCAAACTTTATATATAGAAATCTTTTTGTTATTCTCCTAAGATGCACTAAACTGCTATTTTCAAGGTTTGCGGCTCTTTTGAGTCCTCTTCTTTTGATTTCCACCTTCCATTCCATAACTCTTCTCCATTTCCAAAAACTACTGCAGCACTGCCTACCCCTTGGTCATTGTTGAAACGATCCATACAAATAGAACTTAGTGTTTTCCTTATTTGTTTATTCTTCAGTCAACTATTTTCACTGTTATCCTTCTTCTATAGTTGGGACTGGGTAGGTATATCCTTTTGTACGGTTTTTCTTACTGTATCTGTAGCATCTTTTTGTACGCATGGTACCTATCCTTAATTTCTAACCATAATGGTTTGATATAAGACAATGCTTCCATAGCTCTGGTGCTTGTTGTCCTATATGCCTGGGTGGTGCACAGTTAAAAACGGTCTTTGTAAGGCACTAAAGTGCTTAAATCACCCTCGACTCTTTAGCTCTTGAACATTAAGTTTTTCTCGCATATATAAATATTGGCTGCATTCGACGAATACTAATTGTTTATGAATAATATAGTTCCAGGTTTTTATTGCTTGTTGTACTTCTATTGTATGCTCTTATAACTTAATAACTGGTTCTTGTTGAGCCACTGTCGCTTTGGGAAAATGCTTTAGATCTTAATGTATGTTACATTCAAATTTATTTCTATCTGCCCATTCCTTATATCCCTTTCAATACCTCTTCCATTTGTTTTCTATTTAATCGACTGACTTCCCAGATATCAATATAATTTTGTCATCTGTCATATTGTCTCATTTTTGTGATTGCTTGATTCATCTCCTCAAACTAATCTTCCATGATAAACAGCCAGAGGATTTTCCCAAGAGAGAATCCTTGAGGACATCCTCTGTCAATTTTCTGTATTACACCTCTATTTCTATCTGCTTGTCACCTTAGAATGCTACTACGATTTTTGCTAACTTTCCAGAAAGTTATTCTTATTCACCATTCTTTCTATACTAATGTACTAGGCCTAGTTAGATGGGTTTTCGATTTTCACACAATCTTCATCCCTTCTCTCGCACAAGCTTTATATATTATCTCGTTCATTTCTCGAGATATAATGCATGCATCTTCTTGACCATTGTGGCTGTAATTCCTTTCCTTCCACGAACTTTCTTATTTCTTAATTCATGTGACTTCTCCTCCATTTCATATTCTCTGCTCCAATCTGATCTTCTGTTCAACGTGTCTTCGTCCTGTTCATCTTTACGGAAGTATTTTTTGATCAACTTATCTTGAGACTCTCCCTATGCCCTATAAATTCGCTAGTTTTGAAATCCATCCCCGATTTAGCAAAAATTATTACTCTTGCATCTTTCTAATGGGATTCGTGGTTTTTGAGTAAAATACATTTTCCAAAACCTCTCAAAGTAGATAGGCAGGTAAAAAATGCTAACTTTCTTATTGTATCTACATTGATAATTTGCCGTCATTTATTTTGCACTTATATAAAAGTTTTTAAGGTCGTATCGCAAGTTACAAGTTATTGTAATCAGAAACAATGGTTAGAACACAAGCTAGATCAATGATCTGATTTAGAAAACAAGGTTCTTTAGATAACGTGCATTTTGGATGATATATAGGTAAGATTGGAAAACCCCCACTAAAGTATCATGAACAAAAATTCACTATAATGGAACATTTGTCGCACAACGACAAGGATGATTATTACAGGGCAGAGAGCTACTACTGCATTATTTTTTTCATGTGCCTACAGCAACTATGTTGTGCAATTGTTAGTGTTTACCGAATGTTCACAAGTGATTGGCTTTGAGTACCCAAGGTACGTAAAGGGTGACAAGTACACACCATACAGTCTCGATCTAAGCTCATATAACTGTTTTATCATGGGACTATCTCAAGGATGGCAGATAAGATAAAAGATTCAAAAACATGTGGATTCGCAAGTTTACATTTTATAAAGATTTACTTACATCAACAGACCCATAAGTCTAAATTGATTCAGATTCATATGAAAAATAGAAAAAGTGTATCAAAAATATTCTTAAGTTCCTGAAACTTCATTTCTTTAGGCTCTCGAGATCTTAGCTTGAAGAATCTAAAAATTTACAAAAGCCTGTGGGCTCACAAGAACTTGGAAGCCTGAAAAACATAAAAA
>VTPC01003571.1:7160-18409 GCA_011009095.1 Ignelater luminosus | reverse complement strand
GGATATTATGAAGAACTGAATCAACGAGATTTTTTAAGGCTCCCATTTAGCCAAAAATGTTCGAACGAACGGATATTTATTTTGTTTTTTTTTTGTAGTTTCACTAGATTCGTGATAAATCAGTCATTGATGCGGTGTGTTCGGTCAATTGTCTACCTATTGATCAAATCACTCTACATTGCTGAATCCTGGAAATCTTCCAAATAATGGTACGCTAAAGATTGCCTTTAATAAAGTCTAAAGGTCATACTACAAACGTGCAATACCACACAAGGACTTGATCTAGTGCGCATCACGTGTTTAATTCAAGTTAAGTTTAAATCTTAGCGCATCTACACAATTAGAGGAGAAAGCTTTTGATCTGTTTCCTATCGTACCAGTAGGAGTAAATAAATACAAATGTGGTTAATTAAGTTTTCTACAAGAAGAGATTATGAGTGATGGCATCCATGTCTATCGAAAACAGTTACATAAAAAAATGAAAGTCTCGATTTTGAGGTATAGTAAAGATCCGAAAATCATTAATCAACAACAAATGTTCCCACTTTGAGTAATAGTTTGGTACAGAACTTCTTTGGCTGTTTTCTCTTTCATGACGAATAGATGATGATGTAAAGGGTAATCAATACTGAAAAATTGCTAGGGAATTCGGAAATAAAATATTTGTCAGCAAAGTCGTTTATTGGGCTAAATGTCAACCGTATTCAATCCTAAGAATTTTTTGTGTGGGGATCGCATAAATATCATCATCGGGCTACAAACACAAGAAAAATTAAAGAACAACATCAATAAAAAAAATTTGTTTTCGTGGAAGAGCAAAATTTAACATTTAGAAAGATCCACACCTACCTAACCAATTCCTTCATTTACAATTTAATTCATTCATTTTGTTATTCTACTCTAAATATGCTAAGATTTAATAATGAAACCCTTTTTTGCCTTATGGATGTTAAAGTGAAATGACACATCAATCATAGTTTTAGTGTCATACTATAGAATTTAAATTATTCTCGAATCGATTACCTTTATTGCCCCTTGTAGAGAAGACTTACATAAAAAAGATGAATAAATGGTTTATATGCAAAACAGGTTTCACATTTAAATTCAAAAAAATGGAACAATTAGTCAGTATAAAATAGAATTTTTTGCAAACAGTACCTTTCCTACGTTAACATGGATTTCTTTTTACTATGACGTTACCGACCCTAAGTCGCAAGATAAATAACCACCTGCCAAATTCGCACAATCAACAAATGAAACTCATTGTTCAAGAGAACTCGTTACGATTTTATAGTAGTACTACATACCAAAAGACTAACTTGAACTGTTTTGATAACGTTTTAACACGCAATTTAAGGGCGTTTACAGCGTTAATGCCTTAAAACAACTGGCTTAGGTCAAAGAACTAGTTTACAAATTAAAGAAACAAAAGGAACATTAATGCTAGCAAGGAAATAGAATAATAATTATCAGTGTGCGATTGTTAAGATAACAGCAAATTAAAAGGGTGGTTTTGGTGAGTTATTAGAATCGAAACGTGACATTTCATTAGTACCAAACAGGAAAATGAAGTAATATAAGTTTTAAATTTTCTCGTTAATTAGTAAACTTCCATTAAATTCCAAATACGTTTTTTAATTGGAAAAATTTATCGCGAGAAAAAATTAAAAATCGTTTGCGTTTGTGAAATCTTTTATAACTGACGAGATGTTAACAGAGTTGTTTTCATTCCTAATTTTCCTCTCGATATGTATCGCTTTCCCATTACAGTAATGGACTACGAAATAATGTTTTCTGTTTTATTTTTCCATTTCTTTTTTTTTTCACTGAAAAATTCGTGAAATCCTATTTGTATTCTAAAGTGGAATAAAACCCGAAAACGCATTCGAAAACCACTCCGCGAACTAAAAGCTCGTTCACAGAACTACCTAACAATTAAGACACATCCTTTGATCACGTAATCCCCAAAACGTGCACAAAGTTCCTATATTTATCGATCAAACAATGTCTAAATTGCTCGATTTCAGTTGCGCTTCGAGCACGTTTATAATAAATGTTTCTGCGGTGACAGACTCTAATGCCCCTCATGCATAAACGTAAGCCGTGAAATATGTTTATTAGAAAGGTTTGAAGATGTTATAGAGAACGTTATTGCCACAGCACGAGAGCTATATCGAAATTAGATCAGTATCGAGAATCTTGAAGAAAAAATATGTCAATCCCTCTTTTTCGTACACGATTTTTTCAATTTATCATGGAAAGGAACAAGACAGAAATAAATGGTTTTTCTGCAGTTTCCGCTGACATAAAATGTCCATAGCCATGAAAAATTGTCATAGTTATAATTTGAACTTTATATGATTATTTTGATTTTTTGAAAGACAAAACTGGGATCTTGAAATAAAATCTGAGACTAATTACATAAAGTAATTGCAATAGAGTAAATTGTAACTTACTAACTTAAAGTTTAATCAAGAATCTTATAGAAGACATTCATAGAATTCGAGGTTATGTAGGTTCTCGACAAAATTTTATTAGAATAAGGCGAGTTCCATAGGACTAATTCATAAAGGTAATTAGCAAACTTCGACAGCATATCATTTGTGACATCAAAACTTATTATCATCCAAATCCAAAACTCTACGCTAACAAAATAGTAAAATTTTGTATCATAAATTATAACAGAAATTCTCCGAGAGAATTGGATAGTAACACAATCTAAATAGAGTCAAAAAGAACAAATGTGGAAATACTGGATAAATATTTGCAAAGAGAATTTGCTTGCTAAAGTAAATAAATGAAATAAGGAATACAAACTAGTAAAGGATTTTCCTTCATTACAAGCTTAAGATAAAATAATAATGCAGACTGAGCTTTCAATTTTCTCTAAGCGTAGCTCGCAAAGGTAATGGTAAAAAGGACTCGACAGCAGTATGAAACGACTTCAAAGGCAAACCGTAAACGTGCAACTTTGTACCTACGCAAAAATACTAAAAGCACGTATGTAACTATAAAATGCCCAATATTCCTCTTGGAGCAAATAGAATATCTAGAAGGTATGTTCTACAGGACTCTTATTAAGGATAGTTTCAAGAAACTATAAAGTGTAAAATCAATAGAACAGATCAAGTGCATCAATATTTTTAGACAAAATTAGATCGAGAACTTTATTCTGGGTTTTGCTTTTGCTTTGATTTTTTGAGTTTGAAAACCTTTTTCATTCATTCATTTATCTTGATTTACCATCTCTTTCTTGACAAATGTTATTCAAACTATATACACCTTAGGCTTCTAGCCTTAAACATTCTTCTGCATTTCAAGCATTTATTTCAGTCAATGCTACTTAAAGTAGCTCTTTATCTTACAAAAAGAAATTAATACCCAAGATAAAAGCATTTATGCAACATATACATCATTTTTAGCAAGAGGTTGTTTTAAATGACCAAGATGATAAAATCATGACTGTTCGAAATTCCAAGAGTACAGAAAGAAAAGTTAAACTCGAGACCCTTCCATTCAACTGTCTTTTTCTAGGGAAAGCAAAACATAATTGAAAAAAAAACTTTGAATATGGGCATTTAAGAACTGAAATATGCGTTTCCAAAGAAGTGTTAAAGTTCTCAGAAATTCCTACTTGTTTGGAATGTTAAGACCTTTGGTCTGATTTTAAAAATCGGCCAATAAGAAACTTGAAAATCTTTAATTTTTACGCATTGGTCATTACTCAAGTTTCTTTATATACTAAACTCTTCCAAGAAGTAAAAAATACTTCGATCCAAATCTTTGATCAACTCTTGAGCAGTTTTGTGATTAATTTTCAATATCCCTTATAAGCCACTTTGTCCTGTTTAAAAAAGTGCTGTTCAATTTAAAACCTTCCAGTTTAATAATTCTCAAAAAAATAAAACTAAAAATTTACGTGAATCTTGAGCGTCATAGTTTCGCTATTTATATTTATTGTTTCATTTACTTTATTTTATTCATCTAGCACAAAAGAATCGGTAAGAAAACTTTCAAATGATTGGCGAGATACATAAAGTTAAAAAGAAAAAAAAAAGAGAAAACTATGTGTTCTATGTTTTTTATTTTGGTGATAATCCACTAGACTCACGGCAATCTCCGTTTCAATCCCAGCCTCCTGCATGGAACAGAAAACGGCATTCGTTCTGATCCAGAGATCTTCCTCCAGAAATCCTCAATCTTAAACCTGCACAAGAAGTCATCATCTATTCAAATTAGAAAATAGAAAAATCGGTAGCTTTAAGAAAGTACTCCACTAAAGGTAAAAGTATCTTAACCAGAAAAGCTTTCTAACACTTGTTCCTTCGTGCAGTTAACTTTCTAATGCATATATCCAACTACAATTTTCGTTGCCACTGCCACTATCCCAAGATTCTGATATACCATCTATTGATCCATCGATGTCATCGTCAAGGTACTTAAAGAATTGGATTTAAAGAATTCCTCACAAATCACAACTTTCTACCAGATCATCATCGGTTCGGTATGCTCCCGAAGAAAATAAAAATAGCCAGTATATCCAGTATTTCGTCTAGATACTAATTCCATTGCAACTTTGAATTTTAAATTCTTTTGTTGATCTACACTCCATACTCTTATTCTGCAACTATTCTTTTTCAGTTTGCAAACAACACATCTTGTTGATGTTTTAAGACAGCTCCATACACAGCACATTCAGAATCTTATTGAGCGAATGTAAAGAGACTCGAGACTCTAATCTTTGTCACCAGCTAGCTCAGAGGCCTGGCCGATTTTTTTGGTTTGGCAGGTTCGAGACGGGCCTGGTGTCAGTTTAAAAGCTTATTGGGCTTTTTGAGCCTACATTTGTTCGTTCGGGATTTTCAGGACTACATCCGGTCATTGGGGTTTTTCGAGCCGAACGTTAACGTTTTTTGGACAGCGTCGAGTGCAACCGTCTATTCACTTCAGTGTTAAGATACATTACTTACAGGCTAAGAAACCTTCTAGGTTATGACTCCCGAATACCCTTGCATAAAAAATGTATTAGTCCTGTAATCAATTACTGATTCATTTTTGTTCGACATGTGATTCCTCGAGTTTGGCAGAAAGATCTATCTGTAGATGTAAAATGCTCCATACGGACCGCTTCCGCCATTTGAAAGAAATGTGTAACTTGAGCGAGGAATCATTTCGTTTAGAATTCTTAAGAGACCAGTAGTGAACGGGTAAAAGCAACAAAATCCAAGACTCGGTACCAGTTGCCCAGTGCCTAGAGAGGATATTCCTTAGTATGCCAAAAATTTGTTCTAGAATTGGAAAGTATCATTGGACATTCCCTTTGCACATAACCTAAACCATCATCAAGTTTCAACATTCATGTTATTTCTTCTAAAGGTTACCATCAAAATAATAGTTAAGATTTCAACAAAAACAACTACAAACTAATCATTCCATGGAAATCATCAAACAAACTAAAATTTAAATAATTCTGTAGTCTGTCAAAGAGCTATTTCCAAAAGTTAAAAGCAGCCTTTAAACGTTATTTCGTTACTTAATATGTAAATGTAAGAATCAAAAATCTACTGGAAGCGATACCAATTTATGTTACAAAATAATAGGTCTTGTTGGTTAGGCACTTGTTAGACGAATTTGACACTTATGAGATCACAAACTTGGAAAGTTGATTCTTCGTTTGAAGAGTTACACGATGAAGAGCTTCACAGCTGGACGATAAGATCATTTATAGAAGTTTATGACTAGGACTGGCTTATTTTATCTCTTAAACCTAGTTATTGTAATATAATTTCTAGCTGCACATCCGCTATGATAACGTAGTACAAGGAATTTATCTCTTAGACAGTTTACTGTATTTTGTGCATGCTAGACCATGCAGAATATTTTCAGTAAATGTTCCTGAATCTGTAACTTTTCATTTGAAATAAATTACTTCTGCTTAAAAAATTTATAGTTTGGCTTCTACTGTATTTTATTACACTAGCACAGTCTTTTAAAGAGATACCATACGTCTTTATCAAACAACAAAGCGGAAACTTTACAATGCTGTTTTAAAGGACAGGTTTTTTAGATCGTATAGACGTGACTTGAATTAAAACTCTGAACTAAAATTAAATAAACAAAAATGCATAATAAAATTTAAAAACAATAAACAAATCCAATTAATGAAGAACACACATTATGACAGTTTCGCCCCCAAAATTCAATGTTTCCGTTCTTCAGAACAACTGTCAGTCAGTTTAACAACGGAAACGTTTCTCATTTTTCCCTTCAATCTCCCCACGTTTTACACGAGGCGGAAGTAACACAGATCTATGTTACATATATGTAGTTAATAAAATCAATTTAAGTCATTTCATTCTATCCCACATTTATTTATTAGCTAGGAGTTTTATCTTGTAACGTAATCTAAATTCCACAGCAATGAAGGAATTTTTATTAGTGATGGTAATAAAATTACAGGGATAAAATGAGGGATGATTGTCTCTCGCAATGAAGACCTAGATATTGATTTTTCTAATCAGGTAATATTTAGGTCGTAGGCACGTTTAGAAAATCAGGTCAATTAAAGGAGGGTTCGGTGTAACTGTTAAATCAAATCTTAATGAAAATTGGATATCTTTAAATATTTAAAATTAAACTTTCTGTTAATTTTTGTGCTCTTTGAATATTTTATAAATAAAGTGGATTTCATAATTTAAAAACATCTTTGTAATACACAGAATGTTTTCGGTCGTTTTAATATTAATCATTCGATTTGCAAAGTTTGTCAACATTAATTCAACGGTATCCCTTATTCTAAATTTATAAATATTTTATTACAAGATGAACAGATTGAAATTTTAATTATCTATAAAAAAATCCAAATCGCATTGTAAATTTATAGAATTTTCTAATTGCAAAAGTTGTCCAAACTTTTATTAAAATACCTACGACAAAGTACACTTAAGAGAGGTGCTTTACTATTCCCCTCTGAAATAATTCTCTTGGAAATAAAATTAAAAATTTAACTTTTTAATTTTATTAAAAAGTTCATATTAAGAGACTTCATTAATATTGCCCATAATTTAATCTTGTCAACCGGTAAGGGTAGAAGGGGTAGTAGATTTATCCCTAACAAGAAATTTAACTAAAAACCCTTGCACTTTATCAAGTTTATGAGTTTTCAAAAGCAAATTTGCATGTAAATTACCAACAAGCACTTGCAAAACCGCATTTCTTCCACAGCATACCCCAATATTAAAAAGAAAAAGGGGGAAAACAAACAAAATCTCATAGATCCTTTTTTCTGTTACCGAAATTACAGTTTAAAAATTAAACTTAACAACAACTGCAGAAGAAGAAGAGCAGTGTGCACAATTAAATTTTTAAATCTCACTCAAAAGATGTTTTCTATTTTTATCACAGCACAAGACACGAACACACGGGTCAAGCAAAAGCCGTTCCAGAATTAGAATTAAATAGACGAATAGTGTATTCGTTTTGACATAGAAATCGAAAGTTCGATAACTGGATCACTGGTCTTAGTAGTGACATGTCCTTTTTACCCCTAAAAGCTCTACTGATATCGTCAGTACGCAGTAAACAACGCGTGGTGGTAGCACTGGTAGGTCCGCAAAGCTCGGCGGATGGCGCGTGACTATGCGCCTCGCCCTATACGCTGCACCCCGTGAGAAGTCGATAATGGACGGCAGAAGCACCAGATACCCTTAGATACCATTATCCTACACTACAACAATTAATTATTTTTGTATAATTTAACGAATCTAATTTATTCTTAAGATGCAAACGTGTTCTTTTAATACAGGATCGTTTCAAAACGTTTTTACACTACATTCCTATCATTCACCTTTTTTTATAATCAGCTGATTCGTGCTTTACGGTGCAAATAACCTCAATAAAAGTATCATTTAAACTGGTAACGTTTTATTTATTAACCTGGTTTTGTCAAATTATTGCAAACGGGAATAAATACGAGGGATCTTCATTATTTATTTGTTACTCTTTTAATATTAGTACAATAGAAATTCAATGTACGTATTACGTTGTATTTCTAGCAAACCCTCGTAAATTAATAAATAGCCGCTAAAATATTCCTTGGGAAAACAGCTCCCCGAAGATCTCTTTCAAACGTAATAATTTAATTATCAAGAACGTGCAAATTAATCTTAAACAACTACAGTTACTACGTCGTAATAAAACGTAAACACTAGAAATGACATAATTTCTGACATTAAAATGATCGATATAACAAATATAATAATATAAATAAATCCCAAAATGTGAAAATAAATTATTTAAATAAATTACAGTATTGTATAAGTCATTCATTATTTTTTGTTCTAAAATGTTTCTCGTTCAGAAAAAAATATTGCCGATAACCAAGCAAACACAGAACTTAGTTTTTTCCAATGAACATGAACAAAGCCACAAAGAGTAAAATATTAAAAAAACAAAAAGTCTACTATGAGACAGATAGACATACCATTCTATACGGGGCAAAAGAGACAAAATAGTCTCAAAAAAGTTTTTCCTGATTTCGAAATTCCTCCCATTGCAGAGATTATGTACGTATAAAAAGAATTAAATAATAATAATAAAATTTCTAAACAAAAATTAGTAATATATGACCAATAGGTATAATCTATTCCCCAAGGATTTTATTGGGATAGGTTAATGAATGTTTTTTCTTAGTTTAAAGCTCGTAATGTGAAATACATGAGTTCTTGACATTGTTTGACGGTACTTCATTCATAACTATAGTCTAAATCAAATAAGAATAAAGCGAAGGAAATGATAGGGACAGCTTGACCTTCATCCTCATTGGTTAATAAACGAGTCCGTTTTACACAACTTTAACATGCTGATTTTATTGAATACCGTGTTACCAGATGTACGAAAATAAATTACTTATAGTTACATAAAAAAATGTTTTATGATATATATCTGATAAAACAATTTTTTAGTAATGTTTATAACTGAAAAATATATAACGTACTTTTCATAAATGCCTTAAAAATAGATGATAAGACAAACCTAAAAGAAACGGAGACCTGACAACGTTGGCTTTTGTGAAGTTGTAATATAACCACACTTTTTCCTTCTTGCTTAGTTAGGGTCAGTTAGCCTGTTATTCTAATTTTGTCATTTTACGTCTTTTTTTTGGTATTGCTGTTATTCTTTTATTTATATTAAAATAGTTCTTTTAAGAGTTCATTAAAGTCAGCGCATCGTTATACAGGTAATTATAATTTGAATTATAACAACCTAATGATCAAAATATCAATGCAATATTTCAGGTTATATTTGCGATTATGGCTGAAGTTTTCAAAAATGCTAAAGGCAAACACGTAAAAAGTGGTCAGAGACTTATGGCTTACAATGTCTATTTAAAACATTTACAAAACAACAGTAAGACTTGGTCAGTCAAGCAAACGTCAGCTGAAGTTGGGATCGGACAGAATACGATGTGGAATATAATTAAACAAATGGAAGCTTCTGGATTGGTACGACCTCCTAAGAAAACTAGGGAATCAAAAACATGTTTTCAGAAACTTGAAGACTTCGAGAAATCT
Organism: Ignelater luminosus; assembly: GCA_011009095.1. Classification (NCBI taxonomy): domain Eukaryota; kingdom Metazoa; phylum Arthropoda; class Insecta; order Coleoptera; family Elateridae; genus Ignelater; species Ignelater luminosus. Next base: position 8,837 of record VTPC01003571.1, on the reverse strand, counting down.
GCCATACGAAGACATGTACATTGTTTTTATTTTCGAAATGAAGTTCCAACTGTAGGAAAAATACTACAAGCTGTTAACGAAGACGATTCATTACCAGATTTTAGTTATTCAACATTACATAGAACGTTATTAAAATTAGGATTCAAATATGCTAAACGAACAAGAAAAACGATTTTGATTGAAAAGCCAACTATTGTTTTGTAGAGAAGAAAATATTTAACTGCTATTAAACAATACCGAGAAGAAGGAAGAACGATTTATTACACAGATGAAACATGAGTTAATGCAGGACATGTGGGAAGCAAAGTTTGGCATGATACTACCATTAAAACTGCCAGACAAGCATTATTTGAAGGCCTTTCAACTGGAATCAAAGATCCATCAGGCAAAGGAAAGAGGTTAATAGTTGTTCACATCGGTAGTGAATCTGGCTTTGTTGATGGAGGACTTCTAACTTTTGAATCCAAAAAGACAGCTGAGAACTGTATTGTTTTTGTATGTTTTTTATTACAATAAATTATTTGAATGTTTGTAGGTGATTATCATCAAGACATGGATGGAGATATTTTTAAAATGTGGTTGGAAGGGATCCTACCTAAATTAGAACCTCATTCGGTCATTGTAATGGACAACGCCCCTTATCATAGTGTTAAAGCTGATAAAGTACCCACTCGGAATTGGAGAAAAGATCAGATTATTGATTGGCTTCATGGCAAGGAAATTACACCAGGAGATAATTTATTGAAATTGCAATTATTAGAATTGGTAAAACAGTATGTGTTATCACATCCAACACCATATGTCATCGATGAACTTATTAAAAAGAGTGGAAGATTAATTTTAAGATTACCACCGTATCACTGTAATCTGAATCCTATTGAGCTAGTATGGGCTCAAGTTAAGCAACATGTTGCTGTTAATAATCGAACGTACTCTATCGAAGAGGTAAAGCGACTCTTATGTGATGGAATTGCTGGTGTAACTGCAGAAAAGTGGAATGATTGTGTCACAATCATGTAATACGTGAAGAAAATCATATGTGGAATTTAGACGGAATAACAGAACAAGTGGTTGAGAAAATTGTGATTAATTTACAGTCGGAGAGTTCTAGCGAGGAGGATTCTGCCGACGATGATATGGAGGTAGAGTGATTACCAGAAGTATAAATACACAAACAGCAAAATGGATGCACTATTGTTATATACAGTACCTACAACTCCTGCTCCTTAATTAAAATATGTTTTGTAATTATTGAATTGACTTGTACTACAGGCTTTTTACCTTTTTGTTTATGTAAAAACTAAATAAATAAACATTTACATGTTAACTCGTAACTTCCTTTGCTTCGTAAGAGGTATATACTTATGAGGTTATTTATTATACTTTGTCATTATAAAAATCTACTATTTCATTTATTCATAGTTCGTCAGCTACTGGTTTTTAATTTTTATACATATTCTTGAACAACTATTAGAAAGCAATTTCAAATTTGGCGCCCTTTTCGAACACTTCAGCTGCTTAAGTCTGCCTTGCACTGCAGTGCCACCTACTTTATTCTTATTTGATTTAGACTATAGTGAACGATTGATGTCTATATTTTTCTTTGGATTCGTGTTCAAGACATTACACGCTATTAGTCGATGCCATTGTACAACGCCACCTTCAATTGTTTTAAAG